>JBBMEF010070922.1:0-10620 GCA_037832685.1 Sicyos baderoa | reverse complement strand
TTGCTAATATTCTCATAGAAGAATAATTTTGCAATTACTTTCTAAAGATGGTCTAAACATGCAAATCTCTCTTTTTTGAAAAATTATACTCAAGAAAATAAAGTATAAAATCAAATCAATTGATTTTTCAATAAAAATATTATTATAGTTGGTTTTTTACTTTTTTTTTTTTTTAAAAAAAATGATTTTAATAAAAAAAACAAAATTTAAGGGAAAAAAATCACATGTTTAGTTTTTTTTTTTTTTTTTATACAATAACATATTTAGTTTGGTACCACCCTTAATTTTTATTGAAAATGCTCGAGCTACAATATTTGTCCAAATTTAAGGTTTATTTCGATGAAAATGATGGTTTTAAAATGGTGATTTTCATCAATAATAAAAAAATGAGAAATTACCCAAAATAAAATAAAATAAATTAATATAGTAAAAAATTGGAAGTTTTTATTTTTTATTTTAATGGGGAAGAATATTCAATTTACATGTGACATTCTGTACATAAACAATTGCTTTATTAAATTAAATTGATTGAAGATAATTAAATAAAATAGATCGAAGACAATATAAGTTAAATTATTTTGTTAAAATATTTTTAAGAAGTTCAATATTAAAATTTGCTACCTTAAAAAAAAAATCCTTTTAGAATCCTACACCTATACTATCTTTCTTCCAAATGCATTTTATTTTTATTTGAAAGTTTTTTAAATTCTATTTTTACTTAAGAGTTATTAATTTAAAGTTTTTTTCTAAAACAAAAATTAATAATTCAAATCATTTTTAAGGATTGGACGTTTTTATTTGTTGACGATATATTTTTATTAACGGGCTAAAAGTTTTTTATTTTTTATTTTTGATAGATTGAAAGTTACTTCAAAGCATTAAGATAATATTGTATTTTCTTTGTTGTTGTCTGATTAGAGTTTGTAATTAAGAAATAATGACATTTGATATAGTGGGGTCCACGTGATTATTTCTTTTTTTTATATATATATATTTGTGATTGTCCAGGCCAAACTTTCGTACACCTCGACTAATATCACGGAATATACCATCTGACCCTACAACATTTGGATGACAAGAAAATTCGTAGGAAATTAATTTTTAGGTATGTGGTCATCATGGATTGAACTCATCACCTTATGCACGTTAAGATTCTCTTTGTCCACGTGATTAATTAAAACCTCGACTATTTTTTTTAGTACATAATGGAAGATTGGAGACAAGTATCAATTCTCGGAATCCATTATGTGACACTCATGTTAAATTAATTTCAATCAAATAATAAAATTATATGTCGCGAACCTTTTAATATTAAAATTTGACTTAGTTAAATGAATCAACCTTATTTTCAAAAAAAAAAAAAAACGGTAACTTTGAGAAAGAAAACGATGTGTCAGGTTCCTTTCTTTGTTTTATAGCTTCTTTTTCAGAAAGCTCTCTTTCAAAGAAAACGTTAAAACTACAAATTTTAATTTCCCTGTCATTAATTAATTCTTCAAACTCTACAAAAATATTTATTTACCTCTCCTAAATGTTTTTTTTTTTTTTTTAATTGAATGTTTGGATAGAGGGGTTAGGCAACTGCTGACTCAATCTCATGTTTTGTTTTTTTTTTTTTTTTTTGTTTATTGAATGTTTGTTTAATTACTCTCGTCAACCCTAATTAACTTATTATATTAAATAACTTTTTAGTTTTACAAATCTCTTCAAAAAATGAGTTCAAAATATAATGATCAAATATCTAAGAATTAATTATTATTTTTTATATAAATTTTCTTAACATTCTTATAAAGTCGATTGAATTGACACGAACCGTAACACCTAAAATATATATATTAGAAAGTTCACAATTCATACATAGCCCAAATTATCCACCACGGAAGGTAAGATAAAACTATACTTTCATCTCTCAACCTAATTCTAAAGAAATCAATAATGTCTCATCTCACCCACCAAATAATTAATTAAATTGTGAGTTTTATGGTTAATTTTCTTGAAAATGGCTTTATATTAGAGATATAGATGGAAAATTATAAGCTTTCACATGAAACATTTGTTTCCCAGTCTGGCATGTGAGTGAGCAGTACAAATCCAACCATGTTACAAAGAGCATATATATAAGTGTGTTGTAGTAGTACCAACCAACACCTCTAATCCCATTCTTCCTATTTAATCTAACTTATAATTAGTTGTTTGGTTTCAATCATTAATTTCTTTCTCCTTGCATTTAAACCTACAAACTAACACCAAATCTCACACCTACCTTTTTAATTACTCTCCAATAGCTGCATTGTATATTGTCTAATTTCATATGTAAGACAATTGTTTGAACCCTACGATATTAATGGTTTCAGTCTAGGATTATTAAGCCCCCGTTTGATAACTATTTAGGCCTCGTTTGATAACCATTTAGTTTTTTGTTTTTAGTTTTTGAAATTTAAGTCTATTCTCACTCAAATTTTATATAATGGGTTCTACTCTACCTTTAATATATCCATCTTTCCTTAAGAAAGTAGGAGAACACTAACCAACTAAAAAAAAAAAAAAAAAAAAAAAAAAAAAAGTAGCTTTTAAAAGTTTGTTTTTGTTTTTAAAAGTTGGTTAGTATTTTCCTACTTTCTTAAGGAAAGATGGATATATTAAAGGTAGAGTAGAACCTATTATATAAAATTTGAGTGAGAATAGACTTAAATTTCAAAAACTAAAAACAAAATAGTTATCAAACGGGACCTAATTTATATCGATTATGTTTTTGTTGAGCTATTTTTTTTCTTCAAAATTCTTCAAAATTGGAGATCAAACATGAAAGTAGAAGAGAAAAGAATACGATAACAAACCAATACATCAATTAAAGTGGTTTCGGAATTTTCCTTACTATCAAGATTTCATAGTTGAATTTGCATTCAAAATGTGTCAATTAAAATAAGTTAAAAAAATAGGGACAAATGTCAATTAAAATAAGACTCTCATCAAACCCAAATATGGTTTATATATCGCAATTATAACAATCACTCAAATTTGGTTGGAGGGAAGAAAACATTGCATATGTGATTCTAATTTTACCGTTATTAGAATCAAATTCACGTTTGGTTCATCGGTAATAATAGTTTTTGGAGTTGACCTAAATTTAAGCTATCGTTTACTTTTCCCATCGACACCATCATTTCACATAATTTATCATGCCTTGTTCGAGGCTAACCATTTCCTCTTCTTCATTAATATAATAACATATATACATCCTAAACATTGCGTTATTATAATATAAATTATAACAGCTTGCATCTCAAATACGGTTCATCATAATTTGTGTTATAATAATTTGTTACCAAATACAGTTTATTATAATTTATAATTTATTGCTTATAATAATTGTGGAATATTGTTGATAAGTTTTATACTGATATAAAATTGGACGGCATTAGATACACAAGTTAAATTTTCTTGTAATTCATACGAGTTTTTGAATGTTGATGACATTTTTATATTAATTTAAAACTATTTTGAATATACACGTACGTGAGAAATTAATCGATCAAAAAAATTTTAAAAATAATGTAGTAAACAATATTCATAACTAATAGAATAGCTTTTGAATATAGTGCAAAAAAAGAAAGTTATTCAAAACATTTTTCTCAAAATTGTAAAATATTAAATAAATAAATAAATGTAAACTAAAAGATATTCCAGGGAGAACTTTATTAAAAATATGAGAAGGATTTGGGTGCACCGTGAGTAGCACCCTTACTATGATATTATTCACGTGGCACATTTGGTGGCACACATCTCATCTTTTTTTCTTTTTTTTTTATTATATATAAAAAAAGAAAGATATATAACTCTAAATGAAAGGTATCACAGTGGGGTGCTACCGAGAGTATTAGGGTGCACCCAAATTGCCCTCTAAAAAGTATTTAGGGGAAAAAGAGAATCTTATAAGGTGCAAGAAGCATATATATAGAGCCAACC
Organism: Sicyos baderoa; assembly: GCA_037832685.1. Taxonomy (NCBI): domain Eukaryota; kingdom Viridiplantae; phylum Streptophyta; class Magnoliopsida; order Cucurbitales; family Cucurbitaceae; genus Sicyos; species Sicyos baderoa. Next base: position 6,654 of record JBBMEF010070922.1, on the reverse strand, counting down.
TCACATGGAAAATAGAAGAAAAGAAAAAACTTAAAAACTTTTAAAGAAAAAGAATGCTCATAATGTTTTTTTCTTTTAAATAAAGTTTTTCAAAGGGGCATGATTTGGAAATTGCTCCCACATTGTGACCACTTACCTTTTGTCAGGATAAACTTGGGGCCTTATATGTGTAGAAAATTTTGGTCCCTTCTCCATTTTCTTTTCTAAACTTAGTTCTTAAAAAGCACTCCCAAAATATATATATATATATATATATATTTATATTATTTATTTCGTTGTCAAAATAAACTTAGCTGGATGGTAACCTAATATATAATTGAATCGTTTAATGGTAACCAACATATAATTAAAATATATAAAAGGTATGGTAACTAACATATAATTAAAATAAAAGGGAAGATGCTCAAATTTTAGGTCCTAGAAATTGTTTCTTTTTTCTACCAAGATGCTTTTGGATTCTTTTTGTTAAACGAAAAAAGCTTTTTATTATTATTATTTTAACTAACAGTTAAGTTTACATTTGAAATTCCAAATACATTTACATGAAATTTTGGATCAAACACTTATTTTGAATAGTTAAAGATTGAGATTTTTATACAAACTTATCTGGATGTAATTTTTTAAGAAAGAATTGCAACCAAATAATCATTGAGATGTGAGTTTTTGTAATGGAGTGAGTAACAATAACTTTAACTTGTTTAGAGATAGATTTAAAATGAGAAATTATTTTGAATAGTTAAAAATGAAGAATTAGAAATTAGTGGTTAAAAATCAATTATTTTGAATAATTAAAAATGAGTGATATAAAAATGAATAGTTGTTTTAAGTAATTTGAAATAAGAGGTTATTTTGAGAAGTTGAAAATAAAAATTTGTTTTTAGTGGTTTTTTCTTTTTTTGAGAAATTTTTTTTAGTGGTTACAATAACTTGGATGGACGTGCTTTTGGAAGAATAGTTAATAAACATTCGATCTAAATCCTTCTTTAATTTGACAAATAAATACTCTCTTAAAGCTTAATTTCATCTGAAAATATTTTTGATATTGAAGCATTTGGTTGCTTGGTTATGCATTGTGAAAGTGTCGTATTGTGATCGATTATGTTACAGAGTAGTTGATGTGTTTTATGTAAACAATACGATTTATACTACTTTTGTTGGAAGAATTCTATTTTCTCTGTCGAAGATAAGACATGCAAAATTCACCCTATCCTAATTGACTCCGTTTTACCTTTTGAAAAATAAAATAAATTAAAAGACTCCATTTTGAAGTAGAATTGTATTGGTCAGGCAAACAAAATAATAATAATTGGCAACTTAGAATAATAGTGAGAGTATTTTTATGTAGGTTGTAATGGTAGCTTGTAATTCATTATTCCTATTAATGATGGTAGTATTTTTCTTGAAATAAAATGCTATATTGTATTTTTTTTTTTTTTTTTTTTTGAGATTATAATAATTGAGGGTGGAGGGAGACTTAAACCCAACACTTTTAAATCATTTGTTGAATATTGATGCTGGTTGAACTATTACTCGGTTGACAAATGTTATAATGTACTTATTTATTCTTATTTTTTCAATTTCTCTGCGGGGACTTTGGTGGAGGGCCGGAGCCACATTAGGCATGTTTTCACCTTTTTTATATACATTTATCACACATCACATGCCCATTTCAAAAAAAATAAAAATAATACACATATCACATGCACATTGGGAACATTTTATTTATGTATTTTTTTAAAAAAAAACATGAAGTAGGTATTTTTTTTACATTTTTTCTAAATTTGTGATGTTTGAATTACAATTATATGGATTCAATTATTATTTTGCTAACAATTATTTAGGCTATTTCATCTTATCCATTCGATTTTTATAAACAAATAATTATTTTTAAGAATTTGAATTTGTCCGAGGGTGGTGAAACTCCAATTCTCATTATAATATATAAAAAGAATTACAATTACTAATTTTATAAATTCCTGTGTTTCCTTTCTAAATTGGATATTATTGTATTTTAAATACTAATGGAAATATATAACTAAAAAACTAAAATCAGAAATTTACTCTAATTGCAAAAAAAAAAAAAAAAAAAAAAAACAAATAAATCATATTTATACATTAAAATTTGGATTTACTCTAATCCCGAGGTCAAAGTGCAAACTATACGTATGAGATATACACATTTTGGCCATTTCTTCTTCAAAAAAAAAAAAAAAAAATTTTAAAAACTACCATGTTTTAAGAAGAACAAAGTTTTACAATTGTTTTTCTTTTTTTTATATATATATATTTATGACTGTTTAAGCTAGTTTGCACACAATTATTAATATCATGTAACACATTATCTGAATTTACAATATTTTGATATTAAGAAAATTGATATAAAATTAATTCATAAGTGACCACCATAAATTGAATTCATCACCTCCTTAAATATTTAGAGTAGAATTTCTATAACCCTTTAAATTTTGGAAGGTTCACTTAATTTTTTTTTTTTTTTTTTTTTTTATACAAGTTCACTTTAAATATGGTTTGCAAAGAGACGAAGATTTCCAGCTGCGCTAACTGCAAATTAATTAAACCCTAATTACCAATCCAAATCAAAATATTGCATCCAACATGAGCGGATCGCTCTACGTATATTATACTAACCACAAGAATATATGTTCGAATCATTCATTCCTTCCTGATGTTATTGTAGAAAAAAAAAGAAAGATAAATATATATATATATATATATATATATATATATATTTCCTATGTAAATGAAATATGTTGCTTTGAAAAAATAATTGCAAACATCTCAACAGATCATTTGGATAACATCACAATAATGATAATGTAATAAGCTTGACCAATGAGCTCCTTTTCTCGTTTAATAAGAGGACAAATAATTTAAAATCTAACTAAAGGTCTAGATTAAATATTATGAAAACAATAGTTAAAAAACAAATAGATAGAATTAAAATAGAACCCATTTTTAATTGATAATTATCATACTTATTATATATAATAATAAGTTAGATGCGCACAAATTGATCCAGACCGTCATTAATATCAAATAAGTATATTATATATATATAGTATTTGCGTTGGTCCTATATGAAGAACATCAATAATTTTTCTTCGTTGATCGAAAAAGTTTCAAAACCATTTCAGAACATTGTAGTACTTATATCGAACCGAATATAAATGGTGTTTTTATTCCCTAAAAATAAAAAGTTACCTAACTGGACTATATTTGGTTAAAATTTTAAATAGTGTAAATTAACCTATCAAAAGAAAAATTTGAAAATTTGGAACATGCTCTTGTTGATTTTTGTAGATTAAATTCATTTAATTTACCAACAAAAATTAGTAGCTAAGCAACACAATGTACCCCAATATTCTAATTATTGTAAAGCTAAAAAAAGGCCATTCAATTTTAAACTTGGTTTTTTTGATTTTTTTTTGAAAATTGGTTAGGTTTACTTAAACATGCTACTATTGATACTAAAATTTAAAGTTTCATAGAACAATTGGCATGTAAATGACATATTTACCCTTCCAAGTTAAAGTTGGGCTAGACTAGCTTAGGATTCTCCTTCTAATCCATCTCCATGGTCTAACAACATCCTCCATAAAAAACTTGAAATCTCAAGAAATTTCTTATTCCATGAGATAGTGTGTAGAAATCAAATATTTATATGATAAAGTTGGTGGAAATGATAATTGAAGATGGGACCTGTTTTGTATTGTTTGGTTTTTGCTGATTTTTGTAGGGACAGTGTTGAAAGTAAGGTCAGTTGTTTGTTGCAGCTTGAGAGTTACTCATGCATTACTATCAAACTTTTCAAAGCTTCAATTTTTAAGCAAAATCATGTCTTGGTCCCACCCCCAAACATAAACTTTGATCTATCTATCTAATATTGGATATATAATGTTCTCTTTTAGAATTATAACAAATATAAAGTTTTCAAGAGCAATTTTTTAGTTGGTATACCTTCAAGATTGGGCTTATTAATTTTCTTAATTGAAGTTTTGTGTATTGTTGTGAAATGATGAATGTTCATAGCTATGTGAATGGTTTTTCTTTTTGTTGAATTAGGTATTGTGTTTATTTGTATGCTTATTTTTGTTGATAACTTGTATACTCAAATATGATTATGTTTATCGAAAAGGTTGGTGGAGTATTGATTTCATTGTTTGGTGATAATTCATTTCCATATTACAATCACGAATTTGATTATGAAAATCGATATTTGACCTTCATTTAATTGAAACACCCTCTACGTGGGGTTTGTGCCATCTCTCCCAACTTTTACCAAAAAAAGGAAAGAAATTTTGTTTTAAGCTATGCTGATTTTTTATCATTTTGTTGGTGGAATATTATTAGATAAAGAGGTCTCATCCTAATAACAACCTGGAGAGAAATTAAAAGGAATTCATATATTTTTATTAGAATGTGAAATGTTATCATATTTTCAATGTAAAATCCTCGACATATCTCCACATAAACAAAATCTCTTTGAATTCATCATATTTTTTTTTTTTTTTTTTTTTTTTTGAAACAAGAATTCATCATTCTTAAATGGGTGCATAACATATATATCAGCTAAGAATGAAAGGCCGAGAACAACACAGGTTATTAAACAAAGAGGGTAATTGGAAAAATTCAAAATATATATTGGCTTCGCCCGGGTTCGAACCGGAGACCTTCAGTGTGTAAGACTGACGTGATAACCAACTACACCACGAAACCCATTGTTGATATTATTTCCGTTTATAAAAATAAAAGAGACCCAATTGATGAACTAACGAAGGCCCAATATCGTAAGTGGCCCATTAGATGATATTTTCGGCCCATAAGCCCAAATCATCATTCCAGACCTAGATCGAACGAGCAGCGAGATTTTCATCCACAAATCACAGCCGTCCAATATTCCTCCACAGAATCAGCGGCTACAATACTTATAAAGCCTGCAATCCGCGCCTCGTCTTCACAATCCAAAAACCCTAGCTCCCTCCTCTTCAGCCGTAGCCGCTTCAATTTCTTTTTCCTTTCATTTTCTGTTTTCTGTGAATTTCTTGAAACGAATTTAAATTCGATCTCGGAAAAGCGCACATGACGAAACTTCGAATGGTGGAATGCTCTGTGCATTGTGATTAACCTCTTTGTATAGGAAGATCTGATGCTTCTCCTTTTTCGATTCCGTTTTATTATATTTTTCATCGATTTTATTGATCTTGAATTTGTTTCTTGAAATGAAATTGCGTTTCTTCTGGATGATGAGAATCATTAAATATACAGTTATCCCTGTCTGATTCCTGTGCTGATACCTTCAACTCTGACAGAATTTGATTTCTAGATTTTTTTTTATTTAATTTCTTTTGGTTGTGGGCAGTGATGATTGTTTATTATGGTTTACTGAGATGCAAATTGATTTGCATTGGTGTGGAAGTTTTTTGAACTAGGACGGTCTGAGGCCCACCATTTATCTTCTTCTTTTTTAGTAAATTTGAAATGTGGAAATCAATAAGTTTTTTAAATGAATTTGAGTTTTAAGTGATGTGGGTGATGATTAAAATGAAAAATATCAGTTATCCCTGTCTGATGCTTTGATGCTGATGATTCATAATCTGACACTGCGCTAAATTAATTTCCATTAGTTTAAATTTTTTTAAAGAAAAAAATCTTTTTTGAGGTCCCGTTTAATAACCATTTGATTTCTTGTTTTTGTTTTTCAAATTTAAGGCTATTTTCTCTCAAATTTCCTATAATTTGTTTTATTCTTTCTATCATGTATACATCTTTTCTTAAGAAAGTAGGAGAAGATCAACCAATTTTTAAAAACAAAAAAAAGTAGCTTCCCAAAGTTTGTTTTTATTTTTAAAAGTTGGTTAGTATTTTTATACTTTCTTAAAGAAAGATGGATAAATAGTAGAAATGATAAAGCACATTGTAGAAAATTTGAGAGAGAATAAGCTTAAATTTGAAAAACAAAAAACAAGAAACCAAATGGTTATCAAACGGGGCCTGAGTAAATTTGATTTTGGTTTTTGATTTTGAATTGTAATGTTAGTTGAGGCTGGATCTGCTGTCTGTTATATATTTTAACCAACATATATTTAGGTGGTATTTAGTTTTAGAAATAATATTAATAAGTTATTGTTGGGTATTTAAAAATTAAAAATTATATCCAAAAGTTGGTTTGGATCTAGTTTTGTCTAGAGAAGTTAGGTTGGGTTTTAAGTTATGTTTAGTCAGTCTTATTTGATATAGATTTGATAATCTGCAGTTATTTTTAGTCATTAAAAAAGAAATGATTAAAATGAATAGTTCAAAATGAGTTAGGTTGATCGATTTGAAAAGAATGATTAAAAATGAGTTATTAAAAATAATTGAGTAATTTTAAATGATAAATAGTTATAAATGAAAGTTACTTTTAAAAGTAAAAATTATGAAGAATTAATAAAAATGGTTTAAATGTAGGTTTTTAAGGAATTTGATAAATCTTAAAACTAAATTTTGAGCTAAATTGGTCCAACAGAATCGAATTTGATTGAGGTGCTTAAGGCATTGTTTTTTTTTATGTTGTTGAAATTTAATTAACATTAACATATTTCTTTTTTTGAATACTTGACGAGAGAAGTGGCCAGGTTCGAACTTGTGGCGTTG
>JBBMEF010070911.1:0-10622 GCA_037832685.1 Sicyos baderoa | reverse complement strand
ATGGTTTAGTTTTAGAGAATGTGTTGTATGTTCCAGCTTTAACTTGCAATTTATTGTCTGTCTCTCAACTTTTAGAAGAGCAAAAATATCTTGTGTTTTTTACTACCCAGTTGTGTTAAGTAATGGAGTCTATGTTCCATCTTTAACTTGCAATTAATTGGAGCAGGAGTGTTAAGTAATTGAGTCTATGTTTTCAGGTCGGTTCGTGCTCGTAGTTCTCTGGTAAACAAAGTAGCAGTTGCAAATAAAAGTGTGTTATGGCATTAACGTTTGGGTCATCCTTCTATGAAAGTGGTTTCTTCTTTGCCTAGGTTTGTTTTTGGTAATAAACTGTGGATACTAGTTGTGATTTTGATTGTCAAGTTTGTTTTAAAAGTAAGCAAGCTTGTAATTCTTTTCCTTTGAGTATGAGTAAAGCTTCTAGTGCCTTTGATTTGATTCATTGTGATATTTGTTCTGTCTAGTAGTGGGGCACACTATTTTTTTACTATTGTTGATGATCACTCCCGAGCTACTTGGGTGTATTTGATGATTGAAAAGTATGAAGTTGCAAAATTAATTCAAGATTTTTATATTATGATTGAAACTCAATTTGAAAAAAAGATTAAAGTTCTTAGAAGTGACAATGGACGAGAATTTTTAAGTTTGAAGTCATTTTTTTTTTCCATAAAGGAATTTTACATCAAACGTCTTGTGTTGATACTGCACAACAAAATGGTAGAGTAGAGCGTAAACATAGGCATATTCTTAATGTTTCTCGTGCCTTACGTTTTCAGGCAAAATTGCCTAAGTATTTTTTGGGGGAATGTGTTCTAGCAGCTGTGCATCTCATTAACAAACTCCGACCCCTATATTGGATGGGTAAACTCCTCATGAGTGCTTATTTGGTCAAATGCCCTCGTATGATAATTAACGTGTTTTTTGGTGTTTATGCTATGCTGCAAATAGGCCTAGTGTAAGAGACAAGTTTGACTCGAAATCCAGAAAATGTATTTTTGTTGGATATCCTTTTGGCAATAAAGGTTGGCGTCTTTGTGATCTAGAAACTTATGATTTTTTCGTTAATCGTGATGTACAATTTTTTTAGGATAAATTTTCTTTTATTGAGTCTCTTCCTGATCATGCGAGATTGCAATGGGAAATATATTTTTCTCAACCTCTGTTATGGGATGATAAAGATGAGGAATATATTAGTGATGATTCTCCCGAAGAGATACTTACTGTGGGCACTGATGTAAATACAGCTGAATGTGTTGGTATAGGCTCTAGCGACATTGCACAGTCTAATGATATTGAAGTACTAGGTCGTGGGTATCGTACAAAATTTCCTTCAACAAAGCTTCGTGATTATGTTACAAATATAGTTGTGAAACAACCCATAGAACTTACTGCTCTCGATGCACCCCAATCTCCATCTAGTTCCTCAGGAAAACCTTTTAATATCGCTTGTTATATTTATTATAAAAACTTTTCTATGAAACATAGACGCTTTCTTACGGCGATTTCAAAGGGCAAAGAGCCAACCTCTTTTCAAGAAGCTATGAAACACCCAGGATGACGTCAGGCGATGCAAGTTGAAATTGATGCTCTTGAACGAAATGGTACATGGACTTTAGAGGACTTGCCTCCTTGTAAGAAGGCTATTAGTAGTGGTTGGGTGTATAAAATCAAGTATACGTCAACCGGTGAAATTGAACGTCTTAAGGGACGCTTGGTTGTTCATGGTAATCAACAAGTTGTCGGAGTTGATTATAATGAAACTTTTGCACCTATTGCTAAAATGGGAACGGTTTGTCTTTTTCTTGTTGTTGTTGCACGCTTGAATTGGGAACTACATCAGATGGATGTTCATAATATTTTTCTTCATGGAGATCTAGAAGAAGAGGTATATATGAAGCTTCCTCCTGGATATAGTACTACCACTCCCGAGAAGGTTTGCAGATTGCGTAAGTCTTTATATGGTTTAAAACAAGCTCCTCGACAATAGTTTGCAAAGTTGTCAAAGGCTTTAAGATTTTATGATTTTAAGCAATCTTATGTTGGTTATTCGTTGTTTAGCTATATTCAAGGTAGCATATCTCTTTACATTCTTGTGTATGTCGATGACTTAATTATAGCAGGTTCATCACACGATGCTATTTTGCGTTTTAAAAACTATCTACAAACCTGTTTTCACATGAAGGATCTAGGAGTCTTGAAGTATTTTCTAGGCATTGAGGTGGCTCGTAATGATGAAGGTATATTTCTTTGTCAACGTAAGTATGCTTTGGATATTTTAACTGAAACTGGCATGCTGGGATGTAAGCCGATTGACACGCCTATGGAGCAGAATCATAGCCTCGCCCGTGTCAAGGGGGAGTTGTATGCACAACCTGATCAGTACCGTCGATTAGTTGGACGTCTTGTTTATTTGTCTGTAACCCGTCCTGAACTGAGTTATTTAGTTCATACCCTTGCACAGTTCTTAACTGCTCCACAGGTTCAACAATGGGATGCAGCCCTACGAGTATTGTGCTACTTGAAGGGCACTCAAGGTCAAGGAATTTTATTGCCATCTTCAGGTGAGATGCGCTTGACCGCTTTTTGCGATAGTGATTATGCAGATTGCCCGTTAACTCGTCGTTCATTGACTGGGTATGTGATTTTTCTTGGATCTAATTCTCCCATTTCTTGGAAAACTAAGAAACAGGCAACCGTGTCTCGTTCGTCTGCTGAAGCTGAGTATCGTGCGATGTGAGTTAAAATGGTTGAAATCTTTATTAGCTTCACTTGGTGTTTTGCATTCTCAACTTATGCAATTGTCCTGTGATAGTCAATCTGCTCTTCATATGGCAGAGAATCCAGTATTTCATGATCGTACTAAGCATATCGAAGTAGATTGTCATTTTGTTCGTGATGAGCTGCTATCAGGAAATCTTTCTACTACATATGTTCCGACTAGTTATCAGTTGGCTGATATTTTGACAAAGGCGCTTGGGAAACAATAATTTAAATTTTTGACGGACAAGTTAGGCATTTGTAATTTACATGCTCCAACTTGAGGAGGGGTATTAGGAATTACAAATATTTTATATCTACCAGATTTTGTTATTTAAATATTATAGATACTCTCCGGATTATGAGAGATATTCTCAAGGGTTAGATATTTGATGTACTCTTTATAAGTTGGAAAATTCAATGAAAATGGCAGATGGTTTTGGCCAATTGCTTCTCTAAATTTATCATTTTAAAACACTAAAACTATCATTTGAAAAGAAGGATAGTGAACTCCGATGAGAGTTTTTTTGTGGGTGTGTGTGGGCATCATGGGATGCGTTACTGGGCTCCATCGAGTTTTCTTGGAAGACCCGGGTGTGGGCGTTTATGGGCTCCAGCGGGTTTCTTGGAAGGCTCGACTGTGAGCGATTTTGGGCTCCGCCGGACTCTCATGGAAAGTCCGGTTGCGGGCGTTTTCGGGACTTAGATTTTTATGGTGGAAGGGATGAAGGTCTTAAGGGAAGGGAAATGGGTGAAGTTTGGGAGGAACAAAAATTGAGCTTTGGTTGGAGTTGGTTAATGTGCAAAGTTAAGGTGGTTGGGAAGTCTAGCCTCCTCGGACCTGAGAGGGAGGTTTTTAGGAGAAATCAGAAAGCAAATTCTGAGCAGGTGGAGTCGAGGTTGAAGGCATTCAAAGGATGGGGACGGATTTTGACGCCTTTTCAGAGAGGAAAGTTTGCAGAGGATTTGAAGGAGCAAGGGATGAATGTTTCGAGATGGAAGAAAGAGGAGAAGAAGATCTGGGGTTCCAGCAAGCTCTTTCAGCTCTCATCAGAGTTAATGGTGGAATGGAAGCTCGCCGGAGTGGGATCGGTGAAGAAGGAGTTGGAAGTCATTGAGGAAGGTGGAAAAGACGTGGGTCAGATGTGCAAAAAGTGCCTGGTGACAAGCGTTTGGCTCGAGGATTTGACAGATGGGCAGTACGGGAGGCTCGAAGAAAAATGGACCACTTCAGACAGCTGGCGTCAGACCGTCAACCGATTTCTAAATCGGTTCACTGGTTCGTTCGAGTGGGTCCGATTTTCTATTCGACCCAACGGTCTAGTTGAACCGGTTTGGTTTTCAATCCAAATGTTATGTTCAATCGGACCAATCTATTTGATCTGGTTCTGGAGTTCTTTGGAAAGACTCTTTACCCCATATTTGATCTTCTTCGTCCCTCGATTCATGGTGGTTAGGTGTATTAGTTTTAAAATGTTTTTTAATTTCTCTGTTCATGGATTAAAGTGTATCCATCTCTTCTTTTTTTTTTGGTCTTTTTTGTTTTGGTCCTTGTTGTTGGTTTGTGTATGTTAACTCGCTCCTTGGATGAATTAGTTGAGAAGGGACGGGTCTTCGTTGGAGAGTTGGTTGTTTCGTTGTGGAGGAGGGACAAACTCTTTGGGGGTAAAGTCCCTCCCTATTTTACTTTGGTGGGATCCTGCTCTTTAGTCATGGAGATGGATGACCGATTATCCCCCAAAGTATTTGGTAAAATCTCGGTTTTAAGAGATTTTATAGTTTATGGATCTTTATTTTTTGAGTCCTACTTCAAACCGATCCAGAATAAAGCACGAGGGATCTACTTTCTATGTTGGCTTAGTTTCATCCATGGTTTTTCTTATTGGTGTGGTCACACTCAGATCTGTGAAGAAGGACCAGTGTGTGGTCGATGGAAGAGAATAGGTTGTACGTGGGTTATTGAAGATAGTTTTTTCTTTCAAAAAAAAAAAAAAAAATCATTTGAAAAGAAGGATTAAAAGGCTTCGTAGATGAGATGAGGTAAAGAGGAAAGAGGAAAGAGGAAAGAGGATCGAGTGATTGAACAAAAGTATAGAGTGTGATTGTTTCTAGGGTCAAATATTCATATCTTTATCTCTACCTTTGAATTTGTACTTCCTTTTTGAGTTGAAATTCCCACTCCTATTATTCAAAGCAAATCCAAAAGACATCTCAAACAAAATTGAAACATTTTGTCCTCCAATTTCTACCTTCTCTCCTCTAAACTTTCTTTCTTTCTGTTCCTTTTCCCCCTTTTTATGGATCCATACTTTATTTCTCTCTTTTTTTCAGTCTTCTACTATTTTTTGGGTGGTTGCAAATATTACTCTTTTTTATTTTTATTTTTATTTTTTTATTTTTTTATTTTTTTTATCTTACCTTTTTTTTCTTTCTTCCCTTTTTCCTGCATTGACTCAAATTACAGTAGTTTTTATTAAACAAAAAAATTGATGAATATCTCTCTTCCTTTAAACAAAAAGAAAAATAAAAAGGAAAAGAATATCCCTTCTCATTTAATGTTCTCTTATTTAATTATTGCTTTCTCCTTTTCACTTTTTCTCTCTCGTTTTTTAGGGAAAAAAAGTGACAAAATTCATAAATATGATGCATTTGCTATTTTTTTATTTTTTTAAAAAAACGAAACAATGTTTATGGTCAAAATTAAGATAATAATAATAAATAAGTACAAATATTTTAAAATTAGGTACATATACATAATTAAGATTACTCTATGTTTTACTAATTAAACTATATTCAAGAATAGGATTTTATAGATGAGTTTATTTTTTTAGTACAAGAAGGAATTGGAAGATTCGAATTTATAAATTTTGTGATTATTAATACATCAAGATATCAATGAGCCATTATTTTTATTGGCATGTGATTGATGAGTTAGAACACATAAAAAAATAAAATTTACCACCATGCTCTACCAGAATTAAGAATAAAATACAATAATTCAAGAATGTTTCTTTTTTCACAAAAAAAAAGAAAAACAAGAACTTCATTAATAACCATACAATCTAACCTCCCATATGAGGATAACCGCCAACGGGCCCCAAACTACATATTGGAAGGTGATCGTCCAAAGAAAAAACCAAAAACAAAGATCACAACCAAAATTGAGTCTAATCAAAGTCACTACTTTAACAAACAAAGAATTCAAAAGTTCCATAGAAGGTTAAATTATCGTCATCATTATTGTGATTGACTCTCTAACTACTTTAGGAGATAATCCTTGGAGCATGAGAACTAGTTAGATTCGTGACTTCGCTAAAGTTAATGAGGGAAGGATCAAACTTGAATCGAACCTACTTTTACTCTATAACCTACAAACCAACTTGGAGACCCTTGTGTCCACCGTTCCGACATGGAACGGGCTATCTAAACGTCCTTGAACCAAGCCCGAAAGAAGAAAAAAAACCTAGTTTTACGACTAATCTTCACTAAGTACCAGTCAACTACAACTAAAGACAAAAAAAAAAAAATACAAACACACCATTTGAGCACCAAACGGCCGAAATATGAAGCAACTAAAGAGTTGAGGAAATGATAGAGTTGGAGTTATTTGTCCGCTTTCTCTTGATATATACTAAAAAAAATAAGAAATTTATTTTTGTTATTACCAAAATTTGGAAAAAAATTTGGAAAAAAATTTAGAAATAGTGGTAAGAAACCATAAAAAAACAACTATCATATATATTTTTTAATTCAACAACATTTGAGATTTTAAGCGGTAACTAATTAACAAAAAGAAAAAAACATTTTTAAATGATCGATTAATGGCATATACATAATTTTATCATCAAATTTTACTCCTTGACAATTTTCATCCAAACCCTTTTAAGAAGTGTTTGAAAGAGATTTTGAATTCGTAGTTATTTTGATTAGTAAGAAATTTAAAAAAAAAAAAAAAAAAATTATGGAAAAGTAAAAGACAAAAGTAATACTTGAGTCATAATCGGTAAAAATACGAGCCCTCATCAACTACGTATATGGCCACAAATTTAACTTGGGTTGATTGTGATTGATCTTGCATTTATCGAGCTTGAAAGCAAGAATCAAAAATTTGAGTATTTCTAAGAAGACAGGGGACCCACCCTACTGTCCGAATGGTAGGTGCGAAAACTAGCAAGGGCGAGGTGGGTAGGCAACCAAAGTTTGTATGCTCCCAAGGTTGCCATTACATTACCAAATCAAATTTTCAGGTCAAACCCCAAAGTGGCCGACAAAATCACCCTATTATTCACATCACAGGCAAACAAAAACCAACTCTCTTTGATTCATTCTTCTTCTTCCTTCTCCAATTATTTTTTGTTTTCATTCGTTTTGGCTAATTCCATTATTAGAAAATGTGAGGTTTTACCTCAAAAACTAATCAAAATCAATTGTCAATAAAAAGAATAATTTATAACTCTTTTATATTATTGTTGAATTTTAATTGTAAGATCTTAACTGTTTCTTAAGATAATGTTTCTTTTTGCTCACCAATCTTAAATAAAATTTCAGTTTCATTTTTATTAAGATCAATGCCTGTTTGGAGTTTATGAATTGTGATATCTTATTAGAGAATATAAGTTTCACCTCAAAATTAATGAACAATCAGGAAGTAACGCCATTTCTAAAAATTAGATTTTTGAAATCTGAAATTGAAACACTCATCATACCCATGAAATAAAAAAACAGATAATTGAAGCACTGAAACTGCAATTCTCATTGTTATATACTCTAATGCTCTTTGCATCCTGTTGTGCAAGTTCTAGATAAATATCTAATCCAAGAACAAATGCACATAATCAAACAAATCAATCAAAACAAATAGAGAATATAAAAGGATGGAGAAGTGAGAACACCGGATCTAGAGTGGTTCGGGAACATCCCTACTCCACTGTTATGGATCGATTGATCCATCGATTAATCCATAACAGTGGAGTAGGGATGTTCCCGAACCACTTAACCACGGTGTTCTACTCTTCTCTTCTCCTTTCTTTTATGATTTTGTTATGATTTGTGTGTATTCAATCTTAGGTTAGATATATACCTAGAATTTGCACTACACATCCGGATAAAACGCCAGCCATCTCTGCGTTTTTTTAAGACTTCCAATGAGTTTACTCAGAAACAACATCGATCATAAACTGCAGAGATGGTTGGGCAATTTAACTTGCAGAGTTCAAGAAAATATTGATCTTCATTCTTATTCAAAAAGATAAAAAGGGAACCTAGTGAGGAATGTTGAGGAAATTCGTAGCTGTTGAATGGTTCCCCATTTCCAGAACCTGATCCATTGCTCTGTTCCTCTTCGTTAGTGGCTCCGGCGAGGACGAAACCGACGAAGCCGCCGACCACGAGTCATTCGAACTATTGGAGCTGAATGTCACGTCAATGACGCCGTTTGGGCTGCCTGGAATCGACCCGATTTTGCGTTTCTTGAATTGGTTGCCGTATCTCGTCGATGCATCGGAGATCAGTTTACAGCATTCCTCCACATTCCCCTGTTTTGAACCACAAAAAAAAAAATCAAGAACTTGGTTACCACTTAATCGACATGTCGAATGGTATTAGAAAATATGGGACAATTGTCACAATTGTGAGATCCTTAATATGTCTCTTATTGTACGGATATTTGTTTGGGTTTTATGGTCTCTGATACGATATTGAAAAATATGAGGTTTCACTCGAAAAGCTCCATTTATATAATATGAGATGGACAATTGTGAGATCCTAACAAATGGGAAATACGGACCTTGTCGACTTTTAGAATACTAAGAAGGTGGGAGTTCCATTCAACGCCAAGGTGGGGTTCCATAGCTTTGAAAACGTGCAGCATTGTGGCGGTGGCCATTACAGAAGGAAGAAAGGACATGTAATCCGACTCTGCAAGTGAACCAAAATGACACCAAAAGGAAATGAGTGATTAAAAAGGATAGTGAGATTGGTGCTTTTATGCAAAGGGGAAAATGGGGTTTGATATATTTAGTTACCTAAAAGAACAGAGAGAATAATTCGTTCACAGCGGGAAAGAAATTGGGAGCAGAAATGATGCTTGAATCCAAGCCTTCTGGAGATGTAATCCACAAAAGAAAATGGAGTAACAGGATTCATCCGCCATCGAAGCGTCGAAAGCACAAGAAGCTCCATCTTCTTAATTGTCTTGGCTTCAAACAGATATCTACTGCGTTGTTCCACCTACACAGATCAATGTTAATTTGTATTTTAGTATAAATTGTGAGAAATAAGGATTACAGATACCGATTTCAATGATCGACCCGTGATCGTGGAGTGGAAACGGATTAACACCAAACCAGATAATCAATCGTGTCACCGACCCATTCGGTAGATGAATGTTAATTGTTGAAGTAGACAAATATGAGCATTAATTTGATTTATGGGAAACATACTTGGAGGTCCAACAGAAGAGGGACTTGAGTCTCCTCCACTTTGGCAGCAAGGGAGATAGAAGCAAGAGCAGCAAGGTGAGACATCCAAGGCTTGTCTGTTTGGAAACGAAGACATGACAAAAACCGGTCCAAGTAATCGACAGCGAGAGCGGTGGTGACGGCGGAGAAGGAGTAATGGGCGCTAACCTTCAGGATCCACATGACGGCGTCTCGTCGGGTGGCGGCAAGAGAAGGGTCAGTCTGAATGCTCGTAAAGAGTTCATAATTGGGCTTCTCGCGAGAGAGAAGAGAAACAAGCTCATCGTTGTCCCAAAACAGGTCCTGCTCTGCAAGGATCGGACAGTTGAAATCACATTCTTCTTCTTCTTCGGCTTCTTGTTCCTCGGAGCAGTAAAGAGAATCAAGGGCATAGGGCGGCACCATCTTCTTCTGAGAAGAAGAGGTTGAGGCTTTGGTTCATTATAGTGACACAGGGAAAACAGAGGAAAGTGGGGGAAAACACCAATCCTTGCCCATGCCTTTAAGCTGCTTCTGTTTCTATCTTAATATGGACAATGAGTTTTTATTCCTAGGTTTTACAGGCTGCTGCTGTATTTTAGGCCACCTTTCACACGTACCTCGATTAATGTTACTCGACATACTGCGGAAATTAATTTCTATCTAAGTAATCATTATAAATTAAACTTTTCACTTTATGCATCAAAAAAACTTCTTTAATCAATTGAGCATAGTTCAGAAGCTGTTGCTATATGTCCAAAGCCCACCAAAAACTGTTCTAACTATACTATTCTCTGCCCTAATAGTCAGACGACCATATTTTTTAGTTCGAACTTCCAGTATCTTTATCTCTCTTTAATCCAATTATAACTTGTTATTTATTTTTATTCTTTTGCTAAATTATCAAAAGTATCTTCAACTATGAGAAAAGTTGAAAAAAATGCCCACAAATTTAAAAAGTTTCAAAACTATTTTTCAAATGAAATATGAATAGAAACGTTAAAATTTTATAACTTCAAAGTGTTTAGTACCTATTACATACTCATTGTAGTGATAAAACATCTATTTAATTATTTTTAAACATTAAATAAAGATTAGGGGATTCGTTTTTATTTTTATTATGAAGTATATAATTCAAAGACTTTAAAAATTATTTAAAAATATTTAGATGCCAAAAAGTCCAAAAAGAATAATGAAATTGAAGGAAAACGATTACAAAAATCGATTCTACACTAGTAGAATTTGGGTCATTTATGACCGGCTCGAAATTTTTTAAAAAAAACACGGAGGCATTAATGACAGGCATCAAGAACGATGACCGGCAAATCACTGACGATCATCAATGTACAAGGATGACAGGCTCATCTATGACCGGCAGCCGGTCATAAATGAGAATTTATCATCTATGACCGGCAGCCGGTCATAGAT
>JBBMEF010070902.1:12137-23767 GCA_037832685.1 Sicyos baderoa | reverse complement strand
AAAAAAAGTATAAAAAGAATAATTAATTAAACAAAATAAATAAACACATATAGTTATAATATGTAAAAACAAATATTATTTAAAATTAATAATAAATTTATATTAGTTCGAGTTAATTTAAATGAATTTTAGGTTTATTTAATAATTAATCTAAAGCAAGAAAACTTTCATTTATTTGACCCAATCTAAATATTGGGATAGTACAATCCAATCTAATTCAATTTGTCAAATTGAGTTGAGTTAGTCGAATTATTTGGTAGTGAGTGAAGCAGTGATTTTATTGTTTAATTGTAAACCAATCAATACCAGCATTGCAGATTTGAATCCTGAAAGAGTTATGGTAATCATTTCCCTAAATTTATATTAAAAAAAAAATAGTCGAATTATTTGGTTTGTCCATTTATTTGACTATGCCTAGCTCATAGTTTATCTTGTCCTATACTCCCTCTACAAATATGCAAAGGTTTCTTGGTTGTTATTATATTTTTCCCTATTTACATTTGTATAAATTCATTCATATTTTGGCTCCTTGCCTATTTTACACGGTCCACAGCTGTCTTGATAGGTCATCCAGTTTGTATTAAAAATAGGAAAAAACAATAAAAAAAAAAAAACAAAGGGTTCGAGTAGTTTCTTTCCAGCTGTCGTGACGTTGACCGAGTCTCTAATAATCCTTTACGTAAAACACTCGAAGTGTATGCCACGTGTTCTGTAGTGTCTGGGATGGTGACACGTGTCACATGCCCACAGTGTGTACGTGTCATCATCTTAAACCGCCACAAAGATCCATGCAAAGCTGGCCAACTCTAATCCTTCCCTATATTTATACCATTTAAATCCTTCCATTCGTAACCCATTGTATAATATATACATTTCATTTCTCTGTCACAAAAGTATATATCAATCAAATCAATCGATGGAGTCCCAACAAATCGCCCCTCATCACCACCACGATCCTCGCATTAACGTCCAACTTCACCAAAGTAAATCACCAACTAGTATACAACATCAATCTTCGTCCTCGTGAAATTTTTATTGTTTTTTATTTCTCGAGGCTCGAAATTGAGATTTAATTTTTTTTTTTCGTCCTTCGCAAAATTTATCGTTTTTCTATTTGAAGGTCGAAAGATTCATTGTGGGAGATTGGACATGATTTTTCACATAAATTTTTCTTTTTCTATTATTTCTTACTACAAGAAAAACTGTATATGTCGACGAATATTTTCGTCGTAATAGCTTAACTCTGTCGGGAGATGTATGTTGGCATAATCTACGCTGACGGAACATTGTTTTCATCAGTGTAGTATCCTAAGGCGAAGCTCCATCGCCACAAATAGCCTATCGTGACGAAAGAAAGTTATGTCGGCATACATATTCTACGCTGACGGAGCCAGTTTCGTCGGCATAGATACCCTATGCTGACAGAAAAATTGAAGAGATCTCTTCTATTTTTTTTAATCTTAATTTTATTAGATTCTTTTTTAAAAAAATAGATGATTTTTTATGTAAAAACATGTATTAACTTTTATTTAGATAGATAATTATTAGAGAGAATATAATTTAAAATTGATTGCCCGTTCGAGGTGGGTCCCTGAAATTGAGATGTCTAAATATGTATATATCTTTAATATAGGAAAGACATGGAGTAATATATTAATTTGTTAGGTTGCATATTATATTTTTGGGTGATCATGTTAAAATGTCAAATTATATATTGTAGGCATGGAAGGGGAATTAGAGGATGGGCAGCATCACGAGAAGAAGTCAGTGTTAAAGAAAGTGAAGGCGAAAGCTAAGAAGATTAAGGACACTATCACAAAGCACGGCCATGCCCACGATCATGATCATGATCATCATGATCATGATAATTATGATCATCATCATGATTATGAAGATGATGATAGTGAGGATGAAGATGAAGATGAAGTAATTGTGGAGGATCCTCAACTACAAGGGGCACCCTGTATGTTTTCTTACCCTTAATTATAAAGTTACTATACAATGGAGTTAGGTAAATAAAAAAAATAGAAACTATACTACAAATTTTTTAAATATTAAAAAGTCTTAAGTATGCTTCTTGCTCTACTTTTATATATACGATTCCATGTTTTTTTGTGATCCGATTTTTTGTTGAGGTGAGGAAAAAAACCAAATAGATGAAGGGACCATTATTAGGAATTCTATTGTATTTAAATTTCGGGATTTTTATTAGGAATTCTATTGTATTTAAATTTCGGGATTTTTTATGTATAATAAAAATTGGCTAAAAAATTGCATCTATAACATAAAACTAGTGATTCAATTCAGAGCTCAGTCACTTAACAAATTAATTGAGTTTAATCAATAGTTAGACGTAATTGGGTTCAATTACTAAGAAATTTGGTATAAAGAATTTTTAATAAAAGTGTACTATAATTTTCTTAATTTGGTCCTAAAGCAAATTTTCTTTAAATTAAGGGGGTAGATAATTATTAATCAAATTGAATTGAAAATTTGAACTTTGGTAAGTTGGCCGCCTAACAGCAAAAATGATTATGGCAGTGTATGAAGGTGCTGCAATGAGGAGCGCTGTGTGTGGGCAAGGGAAACCGCAAGATGTCGGAATCGGGATGTCGACAGCGATGCACAGCGAGCCTGTCCCGACTGCTAGAGAAGCGACATGTCGTGAAACTGGTTATACTTGCATCAATAAACCAACAGCCAAAGTAGTGAACTCGGCTGTCGAACCAAACACGACCATGTCTATGTCCCCATGGAGCTTGGTGGAGGATCCTCACTCGCCTAAGGACAAAACCTACCCTCAAAATTTTGAGGTCAAAGCTTCTGATCCTACAGGAAAAGGTAATATAATTAACAAATATTATGTATATGTTTAGTGAACATTTTAGATTTTAAATATGATTTGGGGCAAGTTGTGGTTAGTTTACAAGTTTATACTTTAATCCCTATAGTTATGGCTTTAGAGGTAAGAAATTTGTTTTCATGAGTTTATAATAATAATAAGAATAATAAGAAAAAGATATTTATAATTGGTTAACGGGTTGAATTGGATTGTCTTAATACTTAAAGTTGAAAGGGTTTATTATTGATCACACTGGTTTACAACCCAACAATGAAATTATTGCGTTAGATTCATTTCGTTAATGTTATCTACCTTCTTATGAATCTGTTGGTTGTGGAACAGGGAGCGAGGAGGCAGGGGAATCTGAAATGTTCACCACATTTGCGAAAATGAAGGTGAACGAAGAAGACAAATCGAACCAAACCGATATAGCTCTCGAAACACACCAACCAGAAAATCAGAGCGGTTACGCCCAAAAGCTCTCCGCCGTGGGTTCAGCAATGAGCGGAACCGCAATGGCGGCAAAAGACTTCATGGCATCAAAGCTTGGTTACGGAGAAACAACCGAGCACAACACGAACACAAACACGAACACCACATTGGAGTACGGAAAGAAGATAGCAACAACAGTGAGAGAGAAGCTGAAGCCAGGGGAGGAAGACAGAGCACTTTCAAATGTCATATCCGAGGCTTTCAATAGAAGAAGAGAGGAAATGGTCAAAGTTGGAGGAACTGCCTTTAGGCAGCAGCCCCAGCCGAGAGTCGGGAAGGTTACCGAGTCTGCCGAGCTGACTCGGCGGCTCGGGAGAGAGGATGAAGGAAAGGAGAGATCCGGCACCGCCGCTGCAGCGGTTAGGAGTGTGGCGGATACCGTAAAGGACACGGTCGGGTCGTGGCTGGGGAGTGGGGGAGATCAGCCTACTCCATCGCAACAGTCCCTTGGTTCTACACAAGGTAATTAATAGGAAAATTGACAAAATCAGGCAAATTTGAACAAATATTGCATTCATAGTCAAATATACCATATAAAAAATATTATGGTTGCTAAATTATTGCATTCATCGCAACAGTACCATATATACGATATAAAATATTATTTTATATCGTATATTTGATTATGGTTGCTAAATTTTTTAAATTTGGCTAGTTTGTAAATATTTTATTAATTTGGTCATTTCTGTTAAAAACTCCTAAATAATATTAAAGCTTTAAAATATGAAGTATATGAATATTTAGACTAAATTATAAATGTTTATAAAAAAAAAACATTAATTTGTTTGTAACTGAAGCAGGAGTTGAAGGTTTTAAGGATGATTCTTCGGGTGGAACAGGGGCGGAGGTGCGGGTACTTCAAGAGTCTGCCAATTAACGGGAATTTCCATATGTTTCTATGTTCGGTTTTAATACAAAGTTTTTTTTTTTTTGGATGTGGAAGACGTTTTATGTGTGTGATGAGAATGAACTTCTGTACACCTTTGTGGTTATGTTCGACTTAAAAAATAATGTCTATCTATGTCACAATTGTGTGATATCTATATTTTTTTGAAATTCTTTTAGACACTTAAAATTGAAGACACCATGGAAACATATTATTCAAGCTTTTATTTATTAGTAAATCTAGGCACAAAATACATAATTAAAAAAAGTAATTTCTTTTTTTTTTAAAAAAAAAAAAGGTAAAGCCCTTATATATGAGAGCTTTTGCATAAGAAAACACAAAAAATGAAGAAAGCCATTGGGAAAAAAATGGCAAATGGATAATGGAAATTAAAAGCTTTCATTTGTTGATGCCAGTGGCATCCTTAATAGCCTCAACTGCACCTTGTGCTTTGGCCATCATTTGTTGTCCCCCTTCTTGCATCGACTCTTTGATTGGTTGATTGAGTTTGATCGCTTGTCGCTTGCTTTATCTATCATGTTAGTTAACAAAATTATGTTATCGATAATCAAATCCTTAATCTTAGACGAACCAATTATTTATGAAATATTTGCATGATCAAATACGAACCAGTTATTTATGAAGAATATTTGCATGGTGTCAAGTGACCCAATCTTAGTTAAGATTGTGCTACCTAATTAATGGCGATGTGTCTGATGCAAATATTCCTCATTATTTATAGCATAATGGCATGACTAAATATATATAAAAGTCAAAATTTTGTAGACGTGCATTTGGCCTTCAGCTTCTCCAACTTGGTAACTCAAATTTTGAGAGTTGTCTGCCATTTAATTTTAAAAAAGAATTGAAGCAACACAAAAAAGGATGAATACTTTTGAAAAGGATTTTAATTTGGAGGATAAAATTGTTTTTGTAATTAATATAAATTCTTTCATTGATTTATATAGTAGTTTGGATGGAAACATTGTATATATAAAGGTTGCATGAACAATGGAAAGTTTATGGTGAGAGAAGTGACACATGTCATGACGTGGTTGAAATTGATATATTAAGGGCAGATTGACCATGTTTAACCGCAATTTGTATATATACCATCTTAACCTTTTTGCAATGTTGTAATATATATACTGTATTGATCATACTTCTTCCTATTTTATTAATATCTCAATGGCATAAAAATTTGCTATCCCATAAGGTTTTTTCTTTTTTGAATACATTGGGGGATTGGGACATAAATCAATTCTCGAGATCGAACTTGTAATGTTGAACTGGTTTATAATCAAATAATGAAACTATTACGCCACTAACTCATTTGGCATTGACATCCCTATTTAACTTTCTAGAGCTTTGATAAATTATATATATCTTATAATATATTTTTTTTGAAAACGCAGAAAGTAATATAAAGGTTAATTAGTTATACAAGATGTTTGTAGAGCTATCTCTTGTTGCAAAAATTGATTAATAGCTTGTTCTTTCTTTAATGTATAAAGTATTTATATATCATCAAATCATATATCTTTTTGAGATTGGTATACAAATTTTTATTTGCAATTGCAACTAATGACAATACATATAAATTACAAGACCACACTTTTGGACCGTACCTCATAGGTGTACATAAATGGAAATCTTTGAATCTTAAATTTAGATGTAACTCAATAGTTGGTGGCATTGTACTTTGGAGTAAAAAAAAACTTTGTTAAGAAATAGGTCTAAATTCGAATAATTATGGAACCTATTCTGTCAAATTTAGAAACACTAAATTGCAATTATTTCCAGTCAAATAATTTAGAAACACATTTCATGAAAGTATTTCATATAACCATGATATAATTAAAATAGTTCCCAAGGCATTGCAATGGGAAAAGGCTAAAGGTACACATTTGAGTTGAAAGTAAAAAGGTAATAAAGTAAATTAGATGAAAAGTTACAAGTTTTTTTCTTCTTCTTCTAGAAGCTCATTGGTGTGTAGTGATTGTTTTAGATAGAAATTGGTGGCATTTATCTAAAATGCACGTGCCTTGACCAGGTCAAAACTCATCTCGCTTGGATCTGTTGCTTGCAACTCAAATTGAATCCCATCTAATTCTCTTTTGAACCTATCTTTGGAGCTTGCATACACCATTTTACTTCTCACCTTTGCTATTTCGGGTGACCTGTGTATCTCAAAATATACCATACTTTAAATCAAAATATTATAAAAATATCAAATTTTCCCAGCTAACTATTTGATAACTTACCATGCAATGAAGAAAATCTTGCTCTTCTGGCAATTCTCATCAGTAATGAAATCAAAATCAAACACAGCATAGCGACACTCGTTTGCAGGAAAAGATCCAGTAAAATCCTCGTATGTTTCTCCAGGCTTTCCCAATTTCTCTACCACCACTTCCTGTTCTTCAATCTTGTAAATGATGAATCTATAGTTTCTCTTTGATTTTAACTCCAAGAACTTCAATTTACATTCATCTCTAACGGCCATTCCGGACGCTGCGTTCGCCTACCTCAACCATAGATAACAAAATGATGAAATTAACTAATAATCAATTGTTTATTTTTACAATTAAATTAAGAATGTGCACTACAACCCATAAGGATATGTCTCTAGTGGCATGATCTATGATTTAGTAACAAAGAAGGTTATCGTTCAAATTCATCTCTTATCAAATGTTATTAAAACTTTTTGAATTTATAGATACCAGAAAATGTCAAATGAAATCATATGATCATCGATGAAGCTTTCCTCGATGATAAGATAAATGTCATTGCGTTCCTCGGACAATTATTTAGGTTAGGGCTAGCCACGCTACAAATGCGTATACCATGAAAACCAAAATACATAATGCAATTAGTGTTGGGAAATTTTAATTGAAGATGGAAACTAAACGTATTTTACACAACCTATTCGCTTTGTTAACTATTCAAAAAAAGAGTTTTTATCTCTAAGTTTGGCTAAGAATTTCAAAAGGAATTTGAATAGAGGTAAGAAAACAAAAATGATGGAATCACGAAGAAACAAATAAATAATCTTCGAATACATTAAACTAAAATCAAAATGATTATCAAACGGAGTAAGAGATTTAAATGATCTTGGTAATCATTGATCTTGTGAATTCCTATGAAGATGGAGAGAAAGAACATACCATGTTTTTTTTTTTCTTGAGGAGGAAGGAGAAAAAAAAAAGTGTAGTATGAGAAAGGGAAGAGAAAGAGAGAAATAGAGGAGAAAATAAGTGGGGAAGAGAGATCCTTAATTTTTGGGAATGTTAGTTGAGAGGTTGAGAAATCATAAAGAGAATTTTAAGGAAAAAACAAAGGTTAAGAATTGTCTAAAATGGTTGATCCAATCTATTTCCACAACTTTCACTAATAATAAAACATTTTCCACATTCAGCTTTCATATTTTTGCATCATTAATTTCTAGCTATCTAATTTTAGTCTTCAAACCCAAAATTGATTTCCTAATTAACTGCCACTCATCCATTCTTCTAAATTTTATCCATAAAAAAGTAATTATTGTTATTTGTTTATTTTTTTTAAGAGTGGAAATGGCTTCATTCATATTTTTGCAACATTAAGTAAAAGCTAAATTAAAAAAAATAAGCAATCTTTCATGACGTATAATAAATAAATTGGTAAAATATCATTTTGGTTCTTAAATTATCATGCAAATTTTATTTTGGTCCATGAACTTTCAAAAGCCCAATTTTTGTCCCTGAACTATTGTTTTTGTTCCATTTTGGTGCCTAAACTTTCAAAAGTCTAATTTTGATCCTTGAACTTTTAAAAAGTTTAATAGTAGTCATTGAGTTAGAAAACAATCTTAACCTCGGTTAAAAGTGGCGAGGTGTCAAAATAATAATAATAAAATAAATTTATTATCATCTTCTTCACCCTCTCTCCTCTTAAGACCAGTGAGTTTCAATTTTAAGAAGACAAAAAACACATAGCTTGAAATTTGAAACAATTTTCCTTCAACATTTATCTCTTCTAAATTCTTACTTCTTTTCTTTCTCAACTCTTTCCACCCATCAAGTCCTTTGTAATTGATGAGGTACAATTCAAGTATAGGCTATTTGGCAACAAATATAGCATGTAGTTGTAAGGATTGGGCTATGTCAATTCCTTACTTGGCGTAAATTCTCATTCTCCATTTTCTGTCGTTCATCCACCATTCAAAACTTACTTAAATAGACTTATATTATTATTTTGACACCTCATCACTTTTAATAAGATTTTTTTTTTCTAACCCAATGACTACTTTTAAACTTTTTATAAAGTTTAAGGATCAAAATTGAACTTTTGAAAATTTAGCAACCAAAACGGAACAAAAGCAATAGTTCAGAGACCAAAATAGAATTTGCATGATAGTTTAGGGACCAAAATAATATTTTAAATTTACATATAACATAAAGTTTAGACTAACTTAGTAAACATATGAAATAATCTATAGGTCTACTGGTTCCAAGTCTCTGCCAGGGGCAACAAATATCCACATTGATATGACATTGTCTACTTTGGGAATCACAAGACCTTCCCTTTAACTTAGCAATGTGTGATACTTTGTTTACCCAACAATCCTCCCTTCAAACAAAGTACACTGAGTCATACCGAGTCTCACCAAGTATACCGAACCATAACATTTGTTAGGGACAACGAACAACCACAAATCTCCACATGTACTTGATATGATATTGTCCACTTTGCAAATCACCCCTCATGACTTTATTTTTGGGTATCTCCCAAAAGGTCTCACATCAATAGAGATGTTGTCCTCTCCTTATAAACCTAAGAATTTCCCCTTAACTTAGTAGTATGTGATACTTTATTTACTCAACAGTCTCAGTCTTTAATCAATGTCATAGATGATCTTCAATCACTATGCAAATAGTCTTTAATCAAAATATGTTAAAGGGTAAAAAAAAAAACCTAAAATTCTACTATAGAAGAAAATTTCCAAACAATGTCGTAATTAAAATAGACATTTAAAAAATTGCCATCTAGAACAAAATTCTCTTAAAATTATGGGTAAGCTTTTAAAAAATTATAATATTTTCCTAAAGTTTGTATAAATGTCTTAAAACACTTTGAAGTAGAACTCTATAAGATTTAATACAAACACTATACCAATCATTTCATAAATTCTTGTCCAAACAGCCTCTATGTGATTAAATAGCAATGCTGGAATGAATTTGAAAGGAATACATGATTCAAATATTGTTGAGTTTTTGTTCAATATTGTTACATTTTTTCTACTCTTAAGAATTGTTTTCAAACATTGATGAATGATCAAGAGGTAAGGTTGTAACATGCTCAAAGAAAAAGAGGTAAGGTTGTAACTTATCATATATAAATTCCAATCATAGCTCAACTGATTACCACATAATTATAATTATTCAAATATTCTTTACTTTCACTTTTTTTTAACCATTGTAGAACAAAAATAACACAACTATTTTTGTGACCATTTAAATTTTGATTTTTTTTTAAGTAAAACTTTGTTTGAAAATTAGATTTAGAGTACAAACTATTTTAAATATATTATATATCGTAAATACTGTCAATTTGTGTCAATCTCGATTATTTTTATGAAATATATTATATGATATAATATCTTTTTTTTAGAATATAATGATATAATATCATTTGGATGTCACACAAATGATATATTTTAGGGAAATTATATTAGATAGTCCTCTTTACAAAATGATTACAGATTTAGGTAAATTTGAAAATATTAGCATCCATAGTCAAATATACGATATAAATAATACTCATCATATTGTATTATGTATTAATTATTCAGTATAAAAAGTATTACGTTATACCCTATATATGATTATGGTTGCTAATTTTTTTCAAATTTGCCTAATATGTAAATATTTTATCAATTTAGTCTATTTCTCCAAAAACCCTTATATTTTATCATATTAAAACAAAAGTGTTTTCATACTCCGTTAACTAATTTACTCACTCAAAAAAAAAAAAAAAAAAAAAAAAACTCAAAATGCATGTTTATTTAATGTTAAATTACTATAAATGAGGATTATTAAATAACATTTTTGTTTTTTAAATCAGGATTATTAAAAACTATAAATTAATAAGTTGAATTAAATTAATAATTTAAACATTATGACCGCTGGCGACTACGAGGAGCCATCGGAGTAGTAGCAGCCAGTTGAGATTCCAAAAACTTGAACTCTTTTCTAAAGTTTTATTTCCAATGTTTCTTTAAAATAACTTATCATATATGTATATATATATTATATATATATATATATATAACAGATGTAAAGCACTTTTTTTTTAATAATAGATGTAACACTTTAATATCTATTAAAATAGTTGTTTTCAAGATGTGTATCTCTCTAAAAATGAATCATTATTTAAAATATACATTTGAAACGATAGCTGTCTATTTTATTTTATTTTATTTTGAAACAAACCATAGCTGTCTATTTATATCTCAATTAAAATATATAAGTTGTGAGAGGAGGCAAAATAGGGTTTCGGTGAGTTTTTAGTTCTAAATACTAATTACTAAATAGTAAAACTCGTTATAAATATTGTATTATCAACCATAGAATTTTAGGAATAGGTTACTTTTTGTATATAAAAGTTACATATTTTACTGATAATTTTAGCATGTAAACATGATGGTATTACTTAGATCTTGAATTTTGTAAAAAAAAAATGTTATGTATAATTATAAATTCTACCCATATTTTAATAATTGTGACCAATAATATCAACTATTTAATATATATATATATATAATATAATAATAATAATAATAATTTTTCAAAATAATTCAAATATATAATCTCATTAGATTTATTTTTTGTTGATATCTTGTGACTTGAGCCGGTTGCACACACCTCGACTATTGTCACGACATACCGCTTGATTTGGATGTCAAGAAAGTTCATAAAAACTTGATTCCTAGATAAATGACCATCATGAGATTTGAAATCTCATTAGAATATATTCCTTCATCCTTTAATTTCTAAGTCCTAAGCTCTATCTAAGTACTAAAAAGTAGGCTTATGTAAGATAAGTACTTTTAACAAAGCTAAATCGAAAATATTCTTCCTTTTCTATTCAAAATAAATCACGAAGTTAAAAAAAAGTGGAATTTGCATGTATATTACAATAAGGCAAAATAATTGCATAAATACAACTTTTTAAAAATATTTACAAATATAGCAAAATCAGATTTATACACTCCATCAATAGACTCCCCATCAATAGACTCCATCAAATGTCTAATAGACTTCATCAATAGTGTCTGATAGACTCCATCAATAGTGTCTGATAGACTCCATCGATAGTGTCTGATAGACTCCATCGATAGTGTTTGATAAACTCCATCGATAGTGTTTGATA
>JBBMEF010070902.1:0-12037 GCA_037832685.1 Sicyos baderoa | reverse complement strand
TGATAGAGTTTATAAAAAAAAGTTGCTATATTGGCAATATTTTTAAAAAGTTACTATAATTCTAATGTAAATTAATAAATTTGCTATACAGTCCAAATTCCCTTAAAAAAAGATATTCGAAACATTTTATTAAAATTCTTTCAAGGGAAGAAGAAAATAGAGATACAAAAAACAAATGCATTGAAATAGTTGGACGGTCAAGATTTGTTGTTGTCGAGGAAATGAGCGGCTACGATCCGGCGTTGGATTTTTCCGGAAGCCGTTTTGGGCAGTGAATCCGTGAGGAAAACCTTCTTGGGAACTTTGAAGGCAGCCAAATTGTTTCTGCAAAACTTCAACACATCTTCCTCCCCAATATTCGACCCTTCTCTTGGGATTATCGCACAATTTATCTAAACATTTTTTTAAAATAATAATAAGGGGATTTTGCATTTTTAGGAAAAAAAATGGTAAACTATTTTCATTTATAACATAAAATCAAAACTAATTCATTTATAACATAAAATTTAATTTGAGTTCTATCACTAATTGATTTTTATTAATGATAAAATTCAATCAATGATAGACTTAATTCTATTACTACTTGAATTTTCTACTAGTGATAGAAACTCCAAAATGAGTTCTACCACTAATAGAACTCAACGAGTAATAGATTTTTTTTTTCTTTTTGATGTATGTGACTGTCTAGACCAGCTTGCGTGCACAAGCACACCTCGACTAATGTCACAGGGCATACCGTCTGACCTTACAATATTTGGATGTCAAGAAAATCTCTATGTATTAATTTGAAATTAATTCAACTTAAATATTTTACCATTTTTAGCTATAAATGCAAAATAATAATAAGGGGATTTTGCATTTATAGCAAAAATAAATGGTAAAATATTCATATTTATAGCACAATTCCTAAAACAATTCATTTTTTAGCAAAAAAAAAAATGGAAGAACGTGTTGTTGATGGTAAATCTTCTAATAATAATTTGGCAATCAATTATGTATTTAAAATAAAAAAAGGAAAAAATAATAATAATATTAAAAAAATACCTCCTCGCCATACTTGTCGTCTGGAACCCCAAATGCGACGCCTTGAGCCACGTCTGGATGAGACAACAGCACTGCGTCCACTTCAATCGGCGATATCTTTTCCCCTGCATTATTCAATTTTTTTTTTTATTTTCTTTCCTTTTTAAAATTCATTTATTTTATTCATTTACTTCTATATTATGATTTTCAAAAAACGGTGTAAAGGGATTCAAATTACAAATATCGTGTTTATTAATACATCAAAATCATACACTTAGTTGTTGCTCTGGTTGACATAAGAGCGTGGGTTAATTCAAATTGATGCGTTAATCTCTAATTTTTCAAGTTTGTTCCATTTTAGAACCTCAATTTTTATTGAAAAGGTTGGTGGACTGATGATTTCTCAGTTTAATATCATGGTCACACGTTCGATTTCTGAAATCTATATTTATAATCTCCCCTTTCAATTTATACTATAAATAACTTTTTTAAAATTTTTAAATTTATTTATGAAAAGGAATCTTATTTCAAAATTCAAGAACTAAAATCCATATTTTCAAAATTTAAAAATCAAAATGAAATAAATCTTCATAATATTAAATTACATTAAAAATTAAATAGATTATATCTAACTCTTGAAATAACTAAATCTTCTAAAACCTACTTTCCAAACTATAGACCTTAAATTAATAATTTAACCATCATTATCTTCTACCTAATTAATATTCACCTACCAATTAGTTATGGACAAATGCATGTTCTCACCGAAACCAAACCAATGCCTTTTTATAAAATTTAATAACTTTTAAGGAAAGGATTTGATTAGTAGGTTGTCAAAAAGGTAATCTAACACACTAAATAATGTTATTTATTTACTAAAACAATTTTTAAAAAATGGATTAATAAGGTATCTGATACTATAAGCCAAAAGAATCATTTTGAATGTTAAAAAAGAAAAAGATTAACTCGAATAAAATGTAATAAATAAATAGATGACTCTAAGCCACGTGTGCTTACCTCCACGGTTGATGAGCTCCTTGATCCGACCGACGAGATTCAAATACCCATCCGAATCGAAAAAACCGATATCGCCGGTATGAAACCAACCGAACCGGAACGCTTCTTCATTGGCGGTCGGGTTGCTTTTGTACCCATTCGTCACATTCGGACCCTTAATACACACTTCCCCTTTCACATTCGCCTCTTGAACCGCCCCGCTTTCATCCAATATCACCATTTCTATACCCGCCGGTTTCCCCACCGACCCGGCCTTGTGCGGACCGTTTCCCGGCAACGGGTTCGACGACATCAAATGGGTCGCCTCCGTCATCGCGTACGCCTCCAGAACCGGCGCCCCAAACGCCTCTTCCAGCCGGTTCAATATAGCCGGAGCCAACGACGCGCTGCAGCTCCTAATGAACCGGAGCTTCGGGTAACTCGCCTCTGGTTTAGACGAGTGCCGGTCCAATATGATCTGGTGAATCGTGGGGACGGCAGTGTACCACGTGGCGTTGTATTGGACCATGTCGGCCCAGAACGTGGTGGCGGAGAATCTCCCGGCGGCCGGGAGAGTTACGGCGGCGCCGGCGGCGAGAGAACTCAGTAAACCGGCCATTAAACCGTGGACGTGGAACAAAGGGAGGACAATCACGGTCGAGTCTGACTCGGTGAGCTTGTAAACCGATTTAATGTTGTTAACCGAAGAGGCCAAATTGAACTGAGTCAAAGGGACGCCTTTCGGACGACTCGTCGTACCCGACGTGTGGAGGAATAACGACACGTCGGATTCGTCGTTGACGAAATCAGCGGCTGAGTCAGACTCGGAGGACTGAGTCAAGGAAAGAATAAATTCGGCACGTGCATCGGGGAGCGACGCGCTCACGTGCGGGATATTGAGCTTAGATGCCGCCGTTTCAGCCGGGCCGTTGCCTTCTAAGGAAGTTACCAAAAGCTTTGATTCGGAGTCCGATAAGTAAAATTCGAACTCCTCCGCCGTGTAGGCGGCGTTTAGCGGCGCCGCCGTGGCTCGAGCTCGGATCACGGCTAGAAACATAATCACAAACTGCAATAACACAATCACAAACCAAACAATCATTTTTTTCGGAGAGAATTTGGGTGCAAACCCGAGTAGCACCTCCACACGATATTACTCATTTGGAGTCACATATCTCATCTCTCTTTTCTTACTTTATATTTATTATAAAAAAAAATTTAAAAAAAAATGTATAACTCTAAATGAGTGATATCATTGGGTGGTGCTACTCAGGTTGCAATTCAAACCAAAAAAAATTATAATACAACTCAATTTTTTTAGATGAAATAATTCAACCCAATTTTTACTTAAGTAGTTAGTTGTTATTGATTTTTTTTCCTACCCGAAGTAATAACCTAATTATCTTTATAGATTTTTTTTTTTTATGAATATCTTTATAGATTTAATTTCAAAACCTCAAAATCAAAATCAAAATCATTTTCAACCGAAATTTTAACCATCAAAATCACTAAATAAAAACAAATAATTTATTAATACCTCAATGGTGTTTGGGAAGACGAGGGCGACGACGTGGCCAGGTTCGACACCACCCGCGGCGAGTTTGGTGGCGGCGGAATCCACGAGGGCTTGGAGTTGGGCATAGGAGAGATCGAACTTTCCAGATACGGACAAGGCTCGCCGGTCAGGGAACTGCCCGGCGATTGTTTTCAACATTCCGGTCAGCGTCAGGACCCCCATTTTTTTTTGGCAGAGAACAAAAAATGATAAAATTAGAAAGTTCGAGAGAAATAAAAGAGATAATGTGGAAGAAACAATCCTTTAAACAGTTATATATAAATGGTGACAAACGAAGAATATGGGTTGCTTTTAATTTTCTGCCTACGTGGCACAATATGGTTGGCTGCCCATGTGGGTTGGGCTTCATGGGCAAGGCTCTTTTTTTTCTTTGAGATTTGGGCAAGGCTTTTAATTTCAAGGGCCTTTTTATTTATTTATATTTTATTTTTAAGTTTCATTTTTTTTTATATCAGTGTCTGTCCGGGTCAGCTTGCGCAGTGAGGGGCATCCTAGGTAGGTTGCCACCATAGAGTTTGAACTTATCACCTTATGTACCCTAAGGTCCCATTTGACCAATTGAGCCACCCGATAATGTTAAGAATATCGGTACAAAATTAATTAATAGGCAAATAAAAGGTTTAGGATTTAAAATTTAGGGTTAGTTTGAGCATCTTGGAGTATCAATCAAATACCATCCTATTTTACTTGATTATATATATATATATATATATTCATGAGATGAGTTGATGAGTATCAAATATAACATATGAGACAAACAAAAGCCGACAACCCAATATAACTAAAAAATATATGTGTTGAATTAGGATACTTTAGTACATAGAGTTTGACGAATTGACAATCAACTCAAAACGTTAGATTGATTGAAAAAAAAATCGTCCTAATTTAATCCGATCTGGACCATGTACACACTAGCCAAAAATAAGGGTGTACGTTAGGAAGAACCCATTCAATCATACACATTAGAGGAACCTGAGCCAACCTTATATTTTTCAGGTTTAGTTAGGTTTATTCTCCTTTTTCATTTCTAAAATTCAATCATAGCTCGTTAAAATTAGTCGTCTTAACTCAATTTAACCCAATAAAAATTCTAACTCAACTCAATCTTTACTATTTGGGTTGGATAATCGAGATTGTTTGAGTGGTCGATTTGTACACCTCTAACAAAAAGTGTATGAAGATCACGTGTGAGTTGATATATGGGAATTGAAGCCAAGACCAAGAGCATGCACGACTCTCATCTCTTCCGTTGTCGTTTTGTTTTCTTTTGTTTGTGAATACGTATGTGGAGATTCCTTTAATTTTTGTATGGGACCATTCTTGGCATGGTGTTTAAATATCAACCTCAACAAATTTAACTGCTTTCCACCAACAAAACAAAAATAACATTAATAGATTAAAAATATCATATTGTCATTTAGCAAACAACTAATTCATCATTATTAATATATATCAAATAACTAAAATGTCATGGGTTAAATCTCCTTTTAAGTATAATTATTGTCGAATCCAAAAAATTAAATGATAAATATCCAATATTTAAATATTTAATGTATAAAGCAGAAGGTAACACATTATTTATATATATATATATATATATATAATTGAGAAAATTACCTTTTTAATCTTTAAATTTGAAATCTAATTTTAATTTAGATCTTATGTCTCAAAAGTAAATATTTATATCCTTGACATTTTAATAGTATCCGTTTTTTTAGTACAAAGTACACACTTTTAATTTGGGTGAATTTTTACTTTTATATTATTTTTTTAAAAAAATTAAATTTGCATGAAAAATAAAATAATCACTTAATCAATATATTGAAATTTAAAATTAGTCTAATCATCATTTTAATCAATATTAATTTACGTTACTTTCGATTTTGTTATCTCATAGATTAAACCATCATGGAGTAGCTTAATTGGTCAATGAGGATCTTGGGATGCATAAGGTGATGGCTTCAAACCATGATGGCCACCTACCTTGGAATTAATTTTCTATGAATTTCCTTGGCATAATTACACTTATACTAAAAACGAAAAGTAGTCGTTGGTAGACACAAAAAATTCCGAAGAATTTACCTTAACTAGCTAAATGTTTTTTTTTTTTTTTTTTTTTTTTTTTGAGAAATAAATTTTAGATGTTTCCTTTACTTGAAGATCTTCTTTACCACACATCTTTTTTTTTTTACCACACATCTGAAACCAAAAGGAATCGTTAGAATTGGCTTAAAGAAAATATGGTGTCATTTTAGTAAAAAATAAAATAAAATAATTTCCTTAAACTAATCTGGTGTTTGTTTGTCACATTTAAAGATGATTTAAATCATACTAATTCCTACTTAAAAAACTACATCCAAACGAGATTTTTTAACTACTCAAAATAACTTTTCATTCTTACAATTAAATTTAACTCCTTATTTTTAACTACTCATTTTTAATCATTAATTTATAAATTACTCAATATAACTCCTCATTTCCAAACCACTAATTTCTATCATTCCTTTTTAATCAATCAAAATAATTCATTTTTAATTATTTATTTTCAATCATTCTTTTTTTAACCACACAAAATAACTAGTCATTTTAAATCTATATTTAAATAAGGTTTTCACTCAAACGAGTTTTTGGTTACGACTATCAATTTTTAACTACGGTCCAAACACCTCCTCAAATACTTCTTTTATATACTTTTTTCTTCTTTTGTTTGGTGACTGAATCAATTTTCTCTCTAATCCGCCATTTATTTATTTTTGTTTCTCCTACCCCTTGATCTCAAAAAATAAAATAATAATAATAACAGTAATAAAGTGGTTTAAAATTTATGAACTCTTATTTGCCTTTAAATCTAATTTGCTTTCTTGCTGCAGCTGAATTAAGCTTACTTTTCTCTAACCCACCACTTTTCTTTTACAATCTGAAGTCAAAATTCTAATGTAATATTGATTTACTTCAAATCCATAGTGGACTGAAGTATTGATTAATATATTTGTTGTGCAAGTTCTAGATAAATATCTAATCTAAGAGTGAATGCACAATTACCAATTCAAAACAAAATATAAAAGAGCAATAGAGAAGGGAGGAGAAGAGAAGAACACCGTATTTAAGTGGTTCGGGAACGTCCCTACTCCACTGTTATGGATCGATCGAGCTTGATCGATTCACCATCATAATTGCTATTGATGTACAAGGGCTCACAAAAGGAGCTAGGGTTTCTATTCACTCTTACTCTCTCAAAAGATGAAACCCTACTAAAAGTGTTTTATATACTAGCACTAATACACCACTCATAATTAGCTAAAACTAATTCCCTTAATTAACCCAAGTTACAATAATTAATCTAGGATTAATAGAGTGATGTGGAATTCACATATTACAATATTAAATTTATTTTAATCTATACACTTAACTTTTGAATTGATCGATAATTTTATATTTTCCGCAATTTGTAATATAATATGCTTGCTATTATACCTACACTTGTATGTTCGTGGCGAATTATCAGAAGAAAACTGTAAGAACCAATGTTTTGGTAATGGCTAAAGGAATAATGATTGTTTGCTTATTCTATCATTTTATTATTATTATTATTTTGAGAATTTGTAATGTATAGTAACTTTATGACTATCTATTAGAATTATAGCACATTCTTATTAAAAATTGGTTTATAGCAAAATTTAAAGTGATTGAACTCAATCGAACTCAATCAATAACTAGTGATTGAACTCAATCTGTTTGTTAAGTGATTGAGCTCATCAATCACTATTCAATCAATAACCAGTAATTGAACTCAATCACTACTCAATCATTTGTAATTTTACTATAAACTAATTTTTAATAAAAATGTGCTATAGATGCAATTTTTTATCCAATTTCTGTTATACATAAAAAAAAAAAATCTTATTGTTTTCCAATTAAGAATTAGTATTGTCTTCAACCCAACTTTTTTTTTAATGGTATGTGATTTTTATATTAAAATGCCACTTATTTTAGAATGATCATTTTTTTTTCGTGTATTATTCGACAAAATGATTAGTATAACGCCTTATAAAAAAGTTTGTAATATAAATGTGAAAAACATAGTTTGTGATCTTCGACGAATCCCAAAGCCCAAATTTTACGACAATAGTTAGATCTGGCTTTTTGATTGATCTATCCGTTAATTTTGATCGCTTTTTTTTCTTCTTTTTTTCCATTTAGATCGATGTATGTAGTTCAACCCATTTTTTCCTTTTTATATTATTGAAGATTTTCATCTCTTACATTAAAAATATGATTTTTTTTAGTACATAGTCGAGAGAAAGAAGACAAATATCAATTTTTAGGATCGAATCTATGGGATACCAATCTTAAACTGGTTTACGATCAAACAATAAAACCATTTCACCCTTATTCCAAAATGATTATTGTTTTTTATCGCCATTTAATTTTATGTGAAAATACAAGTTAATATTGTGATTTATTTATATTAAATTGCCACTTATTCCGAAATGATCATTCTAAAATAAGTGGACAAAATGATTAGTATGTGTTTTATAAAACCATTTAGTGATTTTTATGTTAAAAGACCACTTGTTCTGAAATGTTTAATATTATTGTTTTTTTTTCGTGTAATATTGGACAAAATGATTAGTAGTGTTTAATAATAATAATAAAAAAATCATTACATTCATTTCTCAATAATAATAAAAAAATCATCTAGTGATTTTTATATTAAAATGTCACTTATCCTCAAATGATTATTGTTTTTTCCGTGTAATATTGGACAAAATGATAAGTATGTGTTTTATTAAAGAAACAAAAATACTTAATAATGTGAAAAATAGTGAAGTTTGAGATGTTTGACGAATTCCAAAGCCCAAATTTGAGGGCTATATTTAGATTTGACTATTTAGTTTTTGCTTCTCAATTTATGAGAATGAGATGACAAGATATATTAATTTTAAAATAATCAAACGTAACATAGCTTTACTAGTATTTTGTACGGCCTAATAATCATGAGATTATATAAGATTACAGGTTCAAATCTCCCTTCTTTAATATCGTTGTATTAAAAAAAAATATTTTTTAAAAAAACTTTAAAATAGCCCACTTTCACTTTTGTTTTTTTCTTTTCCCACACTATTTTTTTTCCTTTTTCTTTTTGAGAATTCCTTTTCCCAAACTTTGTTATATGAATAAAGCATGTAAACTTAAAAATCCCATCTAGTGCATGTTTTGTTCTTTTCAAACTATGTAATGGATAGTGAACACGACAAGCTTATGGGGGGTTCCACCAACCAAATGATTGATTCTTCTTGTCATCTCCGACCATCCATACAATTGAAAATAGAAAAACCGACCTAAAAAAATTTAGAACGGGGCATTAGTTTGGTTTCTCTTTTTTATCAAATATTTTAAAAGATTAGAAAAATGAATTATTATCACCTCCACTAAATGAGACTAATTTTTTTCTTCATAAAATTTAGGAAAATTGTACTGAATAATCTAATTTTAAAAAATAATTATAAATCTAGGACAAATTTAAAAATATTTAACATCTATAGTCAAATATAATATTAATAATACTTATCATATTGTATTATGTATTAGTTATTCAGTATAGAAAGTATTATTTTATACCGTATATTTGATTATGGTTGCTATTTTTTTTTAATTTATCTAATATTATAAATATTTTATCAATTTGGGCTAATCCTGCAAAACTCCCCAAAATTTATCCTCAATTTTTAAAAGTAAGTCTACTCTTAATTTTGATTGTTTGACTGAAATTAAATTTTGATTCAAACTTCTAATACTTGCTCTGATCCAATCAAAGTGCATACTCTCTTGAATCAAACTTTTCAAAACTTGTACTCCAAACAAAGTGTTTTTTTAACTCGAAATTTACATCGAAACATAAATTTTCTAAACTAAAACTTAAGAGGATGACTCTCCAACTACAATTTCTCTAAGCTCAAACTAATTTCCAAATCCTAAGCTTAGGATGTCGAACTTAAAATTACCGTAAAGAAAGCCGGTGATTAAGAAGTCTGAAAAATTAAGAGGTAAAATTTTGGTAAAATTTTTCAATCTTTTGTGGCCAACTTACCTAAATATATTTCTTTTTTTGTAAGATCAAATATATTATGTGACAATAGTCGAAAAGCAATCAAGTAAACCCACAAAATCATGATTAATAAAAATATATAAATAAATAAAAGCCACTTACATCTCTAGAGGATTTTTAATAAATAAAACTACATGCAATGGTGAAAATAAACGGTAGCTAAGACTTTGGGCCCCGTTTGATAATCATTTGATTTTTTGTTTTTTGTTTTTGAAATTGAAGCATATTCTCACTCAAATTTTCTACAATGTGTTCCACCCTTCCTACTACGTATCAATCTTTTCTTAAGAAAGTAGGAAAATACTAATTAACTTTTAAAAACAAAAACAAATTTTTGGAAGCTATTTTTTTGTTTTTAAAAGTTGGTGAGTGTTCTCCTACTTTCTTAAGAAAATATAGATATATTGTAGGTAGGGTGGATCACATTGTAGGAATTTTGAGTGAGAATAAGCTTAAATTTAAAAAATAAAAAACAAAAAACTAAATAGTTATCAGACGGGGACTTAGTAATCTAACATAATTCAAATCAACATACATTCAAACACACTTTTTCTTTCTATAATTTGAATATCTAAAATATAGTTTTTCTAAAAAATAAAATTCAACTACAATTTTTAGCTATGAAACACATATATATACCAGTTAAATTACTATTCTGGTTGGTCAAATTCAAAATTTTCAAATTTTATTGGCTCAAAGATGTCAAACCAAACCTTAAATACTCCTTCTAAGATTTAAAAAATGAAAATATAATTACACAAATAAAAATAAATGGTAACTATAGACTTCAATAATGTAACATAATTCAAACCACACATATATTTTTTTTGTTGAATTTGAATGTAAAAAGGATTTAAAAATCAAGCATTCAAATAAAAAGATTGGGACATAGATTTACATTTATAACATTCGGATACCAACTTTGTTGAATCAGAAAAAGTAGACAAGTTGACAAATGTAGATAATGCTTTAGTTCAATTATTATTATTATTATAATTATTATTAAGTCGAATTAAATTTTTTCAAAATTATATAACTTTTCCGGTTTCATAAAATTTGAACACTTCTTAAAAACGGCGTTCTAAAATAGTCAATCGAATGAATAAAGGAACTTCTTTTGACTTTATATTATAAATATATAGTTTAATTAACTAAGAATGAATTTAGATATCAAATTATGTTTGAAGTCTTAATAATTTATTGAATAATTTCGCGACATAGCAAATTGGTGGCCTAGACAAATAATTTCTTCAAGAATTTACTCACCAAGTTGAGAATTTATGTAAGCTTTGAAGAAATCAAGTTTTTTTTTTTTTTTTTTTTTTTTTTTTTAAGATATTGAAGAGATCAAGTTTTGAGATTATATTCCAACGTCTATCCATTATTAATAGAAACAACTCCATTAAACCATAGTTCAATGCTTATTAAACCATGATTTCAACAAAAAAAAAAAAAAAAAAAAACTTATTAAACCATTGTTTTGAGATTATATTATAAATGCAATAAAAGCTTCTAAAAGCTCATCACTAAAGAATAAGATATCATCCACCAAAATCTATATATAACCTCACATTATAAGTGTTTGATCGATAATTAAGAGATCATAAATTTGAATATTGTATAACTCATCATACACTATAAATTGAATTGTGTATAAGTCATTTGATAATGAAAAACCAATTAAATTTAATAATTTATAAATATAATTTTAAATATTAACCCGTTGATAAAATATTTACAATACTAAGCAAATTTTAAAAAAAAATTAGCAATCATAGTCGAATATATGGTAAAAGTAATACTTTTATACTGAATAGCTAATACATAATACAATATGATGAGTATTATTTATATTGTATATTTGACTATGGATGTTAAATATTTTTAAATTTGCCTAGATCTATAATTATTTTGTAAAATTGGATTATTCCGTATAATTTCCCTTTATTTATTTATTTATTAAGCTTCAATGATGATAGAGAATTAAAGCTCGAATCAATATTTACATTAAGGATCAAATTGATATATTACATAAATAACATTTTGATACCGTTTACTTATTATTTAATAACATAAATTGATTTAATGGCGAAAAGAGTTCTAAAGAATCAAGAGTTTATAAAATTAATTTATAATAAAATTTATCTAAAAATTGAAATATAGTAAAAAATAATTTAGGTATCACTTATAAAAAAGTAATAATAATGATTTCAAATAACGTCAACATAAATTAAAAGTAATTAGCATGAATTTTTTTCTTTTTTTTTCAAGTTTAAAATAAATAAAAGTGTTTTCCAATTTGATTGGCCCATTGACTTTATTTGAAATGACCATAG
>JBBMEF010070882.1:0-10624 GCA_037832685.1 Sicyos baderoa | reverse complement strand
ATTTCTATTATAGCATATTATTGGACCCGATGACCCAACCCAACCCAACCCGAAAATATAAGGGTTGGGTTGGGTTGCCTCTTCAATTGGGTTGGGTTGGGTTAAGAAAATGACCAACCCAAAAATTTAGGTTGGGTTGAAAACCTCCCTCAACCCAACCCATGTACATCCCTAGTGTCACCCCTTTGGAGACGCATACTTATTTATGGTAACTTCCTAAATATGGAAGTTTTAAGTATTTAATCCGATTCAGAGCAAATAGATTGTGTGATTCAAAAACTGAAGTAAGAGTTTAAAATTGAGTTTGGATATTTTATTAGAAAATTGTGCTGGATACTCCAATTTCACAAAATAATTATAGATTAGGATAAATTTGAAAATATTTGATATCTATGGTCAAATATACAAAATAAGTAATATTTATCATACAATATAATTAAGATATTAATATTACTTATACCATATATTTGATGAGTATGGTTGCTAAATATATATTTTTTTGTAGTATTATAAATATTTTTTCAATTTGATCTATTCATGCAAAAAAAAAAAAAAAAAAAAAAAAAAGCTATAATCAGGGAAGACGGACCAATCACATTAGAACATATAATATCAATATCAATGGGCGGTAATGATAAGATATTTTTTTTCAAATAATAATGATAAAAAAAGATAAGATTAGTTAAGTAACACAATATTTTTAGGGTTTATTATATATATAGTTCGTACGAACCATTACATCCATTTATATATTCTATTTCACAACGTAAAATATTGATCTAAAGAGAGACATGAAACCAGTGACGACTACTACAACTTACCCTCGTCGAGTTTACGGCGCAAACTTACCACTCAAGGCAACGATAATGAAGCCGAGTACGAAACCTCGCCGAGCTAGCAGCCGCGTGGATTTGAATTTGGCGGTGAAGACATTAAAGAGGACGACATCGAGTTCACCTAGTGACAACCACGACTGCTACAAATTACCCTCGTCGAGTAGCAAAATGACGACTACTCGAGTTTATGACGCAGACTTGCTACCCAAGGCAACGATAACGAAGCCAAGAACGAAGCATCGCCGAGTTAGCAGCAGCAATGATTTGAATTCTTCGGTAGTGAAGACATCAAAGATGACATCGAGTAGTACTTCACCTAATGACGACCATGTCGATCTTTCTTCGACACCGATAGTGATAGTAGCACCGCTGTCTCCGCCTCCTTTATTGGCTAGAACTGCTCGAGAAACAATGTTGTTAAGCAAGTATGCCGATTTGATATCGAAATCTCGGAATCAGCTTTTCGGGAATAATGTTGAATCAAAAGTATGTGTTGTGGAGAAGAAACCTAGCATTGAAGAACAGAGAAAAGCTGCTCGAGAAGCTTTAGAAAGAGTGGAGCAAAGTGTTGAGATAGATGATAACTGGAAAACCATGAAGGATATGCAACAACTTTGTCAATGGCCTATACAATCTGTTGGCGGTTTCGAAACAAGATACATTATCTAGGCGTGTGTATATATATATATTGATGCGGTGCGACAAATAATGACTTAGCACGGGTCTCGTTTGTCTAATGTACTATATTCCGGATAATCTCCTTAATAAAATAGTTTCTTGTTCTCTATCCGTGAACGTAGTTAACACAATGTTAGTGAAGTCGTTCTTTGTTTCTTGTTTATTGTTTATGATTCTTGATTCCTAACAATATATGCTTTATTTTGATTATAAATTTTGAAGAAAAAAAAATAATGAGGGAGTAATGGATGTAATCTTCTAAATCTTTTAGTGAATCTTGATCTGTTCATTAAAGTTTTTATAAAATATGACTTAATTAGCTCACAATAGTTCCATCTTCTAAAATCTTGTAGTATGCATGGTTGGTAAACCATAAAAGGAAAGTACAAAGATCTATTTAATTTAATTAACAACCAGTTTGATATATCTCTAACTAATTTTATTTGATATGAATGTTTACTTTTGATGTAACTTTCGTTTTGACAAACATATAACCTTTCTTGCTAATGCAGATTGTGTATCACAACAAAAGATATAAGAATTTTAAAAAAATTTATAAAGAGATAAAAACTTCCAGAAGGATATTAAAACGACTTATTTTTGAAGAAAAATAAATTGAGAGGGAGAAAGAAAATGTACTGGTCAAATATAAATTCTAAAAGAGAATATATAAAGACAAAAAGAGCCAAATCCATTTCCACTTTACTATCGTTAGTTCGAAATTAGTATTTATAATTCTCTTTCCTCGTTCAAAAAAAAAAAAAAAAAATGATGAAGAAAGAGAAATGTATTTGAAAACATTAAGAGTTTTTAAAAATGATTTTGGAAATCTATATTGCTTTTGGCTTCGTTTATTAAAAAAATAAAATACCAAAAGGCTGAGACAGTGAATGGAGTCAATCGTTAGTCTGAATTCAATCAACTAAAAATGAAGACATTATTTTAAAATATAATTTATATTACCATTCAAACAAACACTATCATTTCGGTTGGGCAATTTTTTTAAAATAAATTATTCGATAAAATTGTAAGATTTTTTTTTTATATGATACAAAATTACTTCGATTAGTATAATTATTAAGTTCAATTAATAGACTTCAAATAATGTCACTAGTCAAAAGTCAAATTCAATCAATAATAATAAGGTTTATTAAAACCAGACAAATTACCCATATGATAATATAAAATGTGCATCAATTGGTTTGATCAGTGTAAATATGATAAATGTAAGATTAATTTAATCATAAATATGATAAATATAAGATTAATTTAATTGATCCGATCGCATATTGATTGTCTTCAATCAGTATTATCGAT
The DNA here is from genome assembly GCA_037832685.1 of Sicyos baderoa. Taxonomy (NCBI): domain Eukaryota; kingdom Viridiplantae; phylum Streptophyta; class Magnoliopsida; order Cucurbitales; family Cucurbitaceae; genus Sicyos; species Sicyos baderoa. Next base: position 7,793 of record JBBMEF010070882.1, on the reverse strand, counting down.
CAACTTTGATTATTGTCAAAACTATACTAGCCTCAATATTCTCAGACATGGTATTGGGAATCTGAAAAACAATATTACAATGCTATAGCCGCTTGTCGTTTTTGGTATTGGGAATCCGAAAGACAATAGCAATGTTATTACAATGCTAAGCCGCTGGCAGTTTCTTGCTAGAGGAAGACATAGGTTTGAGTCGAACCATCTATATGTTTCCAAAAAGAGCAATCATCATAGCTCGTTTCCACGAGATGCGATTCCGGTCTCCAAGAAGGGATTAGGTAACGAGATTGACCGTTGAAGTGAACAAGTGATATAGATGATAAGGATTCATAAGAGAATCCAAATTCTCGAAATCATCACTGCTCGAACTCGTCATTAACTCCAACATAGACGAGTCGAAAGAAAAATAACGCGAAAAAAAATAAAAAAAATTCAACAGGCCTCTAATACCATATAACAACAACAATAGAACTAGCTCAATCTTATTCATCAATCATTCCTCTTTATATAAGGAATGTTGCTAACAGAGTATTTACAAACTAACTAACTATACTTAAACCAACTAACTATACTTAAACCAACCAACTACTAATCTGAACATAGTAACCAACAAATCTCACAAACAAAACTTCATTCCAAAATATGTAAAATAGCTCATGCACTTAATTTCCAACCTAAAACAAGAAGCCCTTTGTCCATATTCACAAATGACAAGGATTATAATATGACCTCAAACACAGGATCAGAATCAAGCATGAAAAGAGGTGATTGAAGGGTTACCTTTAATCCGAAGGGCTGTCGCTCTCGGGAAGCTTGTCGACAACACGGACATGGATGACGGGGATAGAGTCCCACCACTCCTTAAGTCTTCTGTCTCCACCGCTGTTGGTGTCCTTGTTTTTCTTCCCTAGTCTTGAGGTCATGAAAAAGCAATATAATATGGCCCCCATTATTATGTACTTCGTTGGAACCACGGCCAGAGTTATTGCCACGCCACTCAAAACCGCCATTGCCATGTCCGCGTGCTGCAAGGCAATGTGAAATGAACTATTATAAAACAAAAGGTCTCCTTAAATAGAAGTGGAGAAGATCACAGATGCAAAAATGAAAGACATCTTAATTGACATGAGATTGTTTTTGTTCATAAATAAAGACATCTTCATTATCAAGAGACTGAATCAAACCTTTTTTTTTTGTGTTCAATTCATTCAGTTTCAAAAGGAAGAAATGCCTTTATGAAAATGTCTAGTAACCTCTTCGAAAGGTCCCCCACTGCTAGAGGGAGGATTGAATTAGAGATTGAGTATGCTTTACCGAATGATATTTTCGATGTTAGCTTGCATGCATCTTGACTAAAAGATCAAGTGACATATTGCTCGACATTTCTCATAAGAAATTAATTCCTAGGTAAGTTGATCATCATAGATTGAACTCATCACTTCACCTCTTAGTTCTCCAAGACCCTCCTAACCAAATCTCTAAACTGAGGATATATGTTCCTAACCTATTAAGCTACACTCAGGAAGTCCTATTAACACAAATAATATTTATACATTAACCAATTGATTTATACTCCATTTAGCTGATAACTTAAAACTTTTTAAAGCCATTTAATTACAAATTTGTAATAGTTATCCACGTCATGTCCGTGTGAAACCAAATTCACTAAAATCATTGAAGAGAAAGAAGAACACCTAATACTGTTCTTTCATCCAGTATAGACAAACTTTTTATGACTACGAAAAAGGTGAACCAGGTGGTCTGCTTTCAAATAACTACCATCAAGAGCTCTCAGTCTATGTGCTTAGCCTACTTTCTTTCCATGAATAATGGATAGTCCCTCACTAGAGGTCGATGATTGAACTAAAATCTAAGGTCTCGTTTGATGAGGCCCCCATTTAATAGCCATTTGGTTTTTTGTTTTTGATTTTTGAAATTTAAACCTATTTTTACTCAAAATTCCTACATTTCCATTTTCCTACCTTGTATCTATTTTTCCTTAAGAAAGTATCTGGATCCTAACCAATTTTTAAAAACAAAAATAAACTTTTGAAAGCTTTTTTTTTGTTTCCAAATTTTAGTTTGGTTTCTAAAAATATAGGTAAGATGTAGACATCCAAATAATAAAAACATATGATATGATAATTGTTGTAGACTTAAATTTCAAAACAAAAAATAAAAAACAAAATGGTTATCAAACGGGGCCTAACCGTTTGATTTTTTGTTTTTGATTTTTGAAATTTAAGTTTATTTTTACTCAAACTTCCTACAATGTGTTCCATATTTTCTTTATATCGTTGTTTAAGGAAGTATATGAATGCCAACTAAATTTTAAAAACAAAAATAAGCTTCTTTTTTTCCCCCAAATTTTGCTTTGGTTTCTAAAAATATAGGTAATATATAAGCAATCGAGTAAGAAAAATATATGATAAGATAATTGTTGTATTGTAGGCTTAAATTTCAAAAAACAAAAACAAAAAATAAAATGGTTATCAACGAGGCCTAAACTAGCCAACCTAACCACGAAGAAACATTACCAATTGGTCTACTAATTAATAAGGAATGGCCTAAAAATAGAAGGAATAAATTCAACCATGGTAATTGGTAATTGGTAATTGATAGGATCAAACAGTTCGTCAAACATGCAAAACGATCCTGAGTTTTGGAAGCGGTACTTTAAGATTAAATCTCATGAAAAAACGGTGGCTAAATGACTTTCAAGACACATGCAAAACTTAATTAAAAAATGTGAATATACCTTCCGAGTTTTGGATATGAGAATGGACCAAATCTTCAACACTGCAATGTTTGCAGTCTGCACAATCTCCTGCACATTTTGCAAACTTTGTTGGGCATTCACTATGCTCTCCATCGTAGTCTGGTCCGAGGCGGTGCAGACCACAATCTCATCGCACTTTTCCCGAATCTTTTCCATTCTCGCTTGAAGCATCACCATGACTACCCAAAACAAGAGGCCTGCCATAGCCTTGCCAAACCACTCCCTACATCCATGAATGTACATTAGTTGCAAACCTTGAGAAAATTGAAGAATACCAGAAATTTCCAAGATGTTTGGTGCAAACAAAATACCCAAACAGAACTTACTTGAATGTAATTATCATAGATGCAGCTAGCACAATAACAGTAGCCACTGGTCTTTTCCATTCAAGAACTTCTTTGAACCAAGGTAACCTGCTCTTAAGTGGCTTTAGTAGCTCCTGTCATATAAACAAGTTTTGATTTCAACATAAATACTAAAGAATATATAATTCATAAAATTTTGATTAGATTAATAAGATGCTTGCCATGAAGATGAGTGCACTTTCACCAATTCCTTCCTCTTTCAGTCCCACAGCGCTGGCCTTGGCCAGCGCAACTTCCTTCTGTTCTTGTCTGGCCTGATTAACGGCATTCTCTAAGGAGGACTGTGCTTCTTCACGTTTGCTTACATTACAAACTTTATCTAATTCTTCTACACTGGAGCCGGTGAACTGTGACATGTTCAAATATCTCAGGCTTGAAGTTGCACTACATGGGAGCCCACTACTCAGCAACTTCAGATTTTCGGCAAGTTCTTCTAGTACATAATCGCCCTTTGGTAACTCATCGCATAAAGAAAATATTAAGAACTTTGTAGGAACTGGTGGAGATATTCTAAGCAGTTCTCTGGCTGCATGAAGCCTTATAATCCCCAGTATTGTTCTTGAATGCATCTCCCACGCTTGCGTTGGATGTCTCACATCAAATTTTCGCAAAAAACGATGCAAGAGGATGATCTCCTTTATTAGCGCGAGCCAGTGATCACGTCTTGTGGAACTTGTGACCTCTGGAAACTCCAACACAACTTCTGATCTATAAAATTGAGAAAATGTTTGATTAATTATAAATAAAAGCTTTTCTTTTACACTATTTTCTTGATCATGGCAAAAAATATATATATATATATATCCTCACATCTCAGGGGACTCGTAGACTATTGCCTTGTCAAAGAGTGGTGCACCCCAAGGTCCTGTAGACGCTGGCTTCACACTGTGCAGTGTGTCCCTTGAGAGTTCTATCTCAAGGGCCTTTTCGTATGTTATCACGCCCGAAGCCTCAAAATAGAGGCTGTAATTAGTTAATGTAAGCCTTCCTGAGACAGAGAAATGACCTTCATGCTCGGAGATGTTCTCGATGGAAACAGGCCATAGTAAAAATTTCAAGATGTATAACCAGGTCAGTCAAAACGAGCAATGAATCAATGAAGATTCGTTAAATCTAACCAGGCCAACTTGTTGTTCCAATGTGGCGTACTATCCTCTGTGAGCTAGCAGTTCCCTCCACATGTAATATAAACTCATCGTCGCGCAGCTCAACACCCTTTGGAGTTTCCTGTTTCCGCAGATGGTTCATGCATCTGGAGAGGAGAAATTGAACAGAATTCAATATTATATCTAGATATATAAAGTGAGAAAACCATTCAGAAGATAAATCCATAAATTGTAGGTTTTTGTTATTTACTTTAACTCCACAACAAAATCACATCGGTTCAGGGACTTGAGTACCAAAAATGAATCTAATACAACTTTTATAAATGCTAATTAAGTATTCTATCTAGAACTACTATCAAGTTCTTCAAGGTGTTTTAAAGAATTTTTAAATCCATTGTTATCATTAGATAAAAGTTAATTCACTATTCTAGAGATCATACACTGAACTCATTTGCCTCTCCAAAGCCTCCAGGAACTATTGTACACAATTTCCATTAACTACAACTACACAGGAATGTCATATAATTGATAGTGTTATGAAAATGACAATCAACAATCGATAACGAAGATACAAAAAATGCAAAATGCGAGAGAAGAAGAAAACAACACAGAAAATTTACGTGGTTCACTAACGTTGTGTTAGGTAGTCCACGGGCAGAGAGGGAGAACACAATTTTATTCAAAGGAGGCGAATTACAGATTACACAAAATGAACATCGTAATCAGCTAGGAAAACTTAATCAGAATGCACTGCAGAGAAACCGAATGTTCTGCAAAATGCGGTTAGCGGATGCGGAAATGCAACGCGAAAAGACGAAATGCATTCACGCATCAGAATGTGGAATGCGATGCGTTCGCGCATCGGTCAGCGAGACACCCTACTAACTAATCACAGGGCATTATTGCAGGCATATGGCAACAGAGGTTAATTATAGGCCTAGATTAAATGTTCAGTTCAACTACAATATTGCTAGAATAGGTCATAAGGTAAACCGTTAAACCTAACAATTATTCCTAGAGTCAATAAAACTAGTATGTGTTTCTTGCCCTCTACTGCGCTAAACATAGAAAAACTATAATTATAATTCAGAGCGAGTTATAACAATTACTTCTCAATTTCCTTCAGAAATTTATCATAAGCTGGGAAATGAAGCCGGTGTCCAGTTGGAGCTGTTAGAGTTCCGAAGGTGAATCGTGCATTAACAAGATCCGAAACCAATGGAACTAAAGATCCTAACCACACAAATGCTTCTTCTCCAACATTTGGATCATCATTAACCTGCCAAAATTCCAAAATTACGTTTCTAAATGCGAGGGAGTGAAATAGTTAGGCAGCAAAAACACCAATAACCAATTGAAATGCTAATAGGTCGATGCGACATTATGCTACTGCAAGATATAAAAGTTTATGAGGGAAAATGTTCCTTGCGAACAAGAGATCGTGATCATCCAACTACAAAATTGATGCTTACAAGCAATGGCATGAGATCCGAATAGAAAAGAGGAATCTCATCTTGCTCCTGAGGCACCACATTCGCTTCTTCTACGGCTTTCTTCATCTCTTCTTTTCCCTTCGCCTCACACTCCTGTTACATCAACAGCAACAAAATCCAGAGCTTCACACGAAATCAATGAAATCTCAAATCGAAAGAAACCTAGAAGCAAATCATCGAAAACTAAACATATACTTCAATTTCTTCATTACATTACAAAAGAACAATCACTGCAAGTAGAGACAGAGACGACGAATTCTCCAAATAACAAAATCAAATTCAGAAACGCATCGTAAACAGATCAAATCGATAAAACTGATGAATCAGAATCGCGTATGAATATATATACGTACCTCGCGAGAATCTTCAGCTTCAGAGGAAGGCATTTCCCAAGCAAGCATCATATCAAAGCTGAATCGGCTAAACGATCCATTACAAATATCTTCCTCCAAAGTCCGGCACGTAACGGCAAGAGCCTTGCCGCTACAAAACTCCACGAACTTCCTCGAATAGCTTCCGGTCTCAGGCTTCCACGAATTCTCAAACTCCTCCACCAATTCTCCCACCGAACTTCCGACGTTCCTGCAAAATCCACCACCAAAATTCAAAATCCAGGCTCAATCCGGAACCGTACAAGAAGAAGAAGAAGAAGTTATCTTACAGAGCACAGCGTTGAACGACGTCATTGGCTACGGCGGAGAGGTGTTTTCGAGAGGTCGCCGTCGTCGTCGCCATTGTTGCGGTGATTTCGATTTGCTGAACCATTGGAACGAAGAAGGATATGAAGAAAAGATTTCAGCGTTGAAATGGCAACGAAAGGTGCGTGTTGTACGTGTCTTTATACCACTTGGCCACGTGGCACTCCTCATGCAGAACGCTTTGTGCATGCCACACCGACCTATGTGGCTCGGATAGAATATCATATCGATTTTATCTTTTCATTTTTTTTCTTTTTTTTAATCAAAGTGAATAAATAAACAAGGATTTAGTTTATTTTAGTTAAAATATTAATGTAATCCCTCCAGTTTCAAATTTAATTTACGGTTGTTCGTTTGATAATCATTTGTTTTTTGAAATTTAAGTCTATTCTCACTCAAATTTACTATCATGAGTTCCACCTTTCTTATCGACTAACAGACTTTTAAAAATAAAAATAAACTTTTAGAAATTTGAATAAGAATAAACTTAAATTTCAAAAATCAAAAACAAAAAACCAAATGATTATCAAACACGGCATTAGTTTCTTAATTTGTAAAAGTTCAATTTTAATAATTTATTTTATTTTAGTACCTAAATTATAAACAAAATATTAATTAAAACTAGTCCTTAAATGAAAAGGTTGTTCATATTTTTTTTTTAAAATTGTCTATTAACAAATTAACATTTTTTTGTATTTTTCTTCATAGGTTCACCTTTATCTTTGATTGTATTAAATTATTTATGTTATTGAATCAATTTTAATTAATATTAACTTTAATTTTATCGGAGGGACTAATTTTATATTTTTATTAAATTATATTTTTGTCTTTTATAGTTCAAAATTTAAATTAAAATAAATTTCAAAGTTCATATATTAAATCTTGTCTGTTATCAAAAAAAAAAAAAAAAAAAAAATTAAATTTTGACTTTGTTATATTTATACCCTTTATTTTAATTTAAAGATATATATTTTTATAAATCTTCAAATAGTATTTGTTGTTCATGACAAATTACGAGACAAATTATATATATATATATATATACTATTGGTAATATGAGTTAAATTAGTTTATTCGATAAAAGAAATTGAAAATTCACTATTTAATGTAATTGCTTTGAAAATTAAAAGTATTAATGGTAATCAACAACAAAATACAAAACATAATAACTAATTTCTATGTTCTTACATAAAAAAAAGGAATTTGCGCTGTATAACAATTTTCCTACTCTGCATTAGAATTATAGCAACTTTTTAAAAATATTGTAAATATAGCAACCTTTTTTTGATAGATTCTATCAAACACTATTGATGGAGTCTATCAGACATTATTGATGGAGTCTATCAGATATTATT
>JBBMEF010070860.1:0-10625 GCA_037832685.1 Sicyos baderoa | reverse complement strand
GTTTGTTTCTTCCTTTAATTATATAAATATTTAATTAAAAATGAGAACTGTACGTATTAATATGCATTATCCTAAAGCTATGATTGAGTCTTATAAAACCAAAGCAACTATTTACCAAGAAGTCATTGACTTGTTGAATTAGCAGACTAGAGGGGACTTGAAAAAAATTAGGTACATCGAGCTGTTTTGATAGAAGTTAAAAAATAGTATATATTTTTGTCATTATAGGAATTCATGCACCTCTTCCATATTAAAGAAATAGTTTTGGGTACTCATTATACAAAAGTTTATTTTTGTATATGTGAATTTACTATATCTGCAGCCCATCCTATAGGGTTATACCATCCTATATTTGGAGACTGCCAAAATAATTTATTTATAGCACATTAATTTTTATAACTAATTAAGAGTTTTTTATCGCTGATAAAAAATTCAAGCACGGATAGAATGAATCTATCGATGATAGAATGTTATCACTAATAGAATCCAACCAATAATCAATTAAAATTTTCGGTTACAAATGAATTAGTTTTGATTTTATGCTAAAGATAAAAACATTTTACCATTTTTTGTTATATATGCAAAATTCCATTTTTATATTTTAAAGATTGAATGGATTAGTGATGCGATTTCATTATTTGGTTGTAAGTCCGTTCAACACAAGTATAACGGGTTTGATCCACAGAATCTGCATTTGTAATCCCTCTCCCCAACTTACTAAAAAAATTAACTTAATATTTTTTCTATAGTAGGACGTTTTATTCAAAAACTTAAGTAAAAAATCACAAATTATTATGAAATAAAGTGAATTAATAATACTTATTTGTAAAAAAGAGAAGTGCTCTAATAACATTAATAAAGGCAGGCAAAGCTTCTCATAGAAAATTATAGATAATTTTAAACGCCATGAAACGGAGACCTCAATTATGTAAGCTCGATGGACATTTCAAATTTGGTTGTTACATGTCTTCTAATTTTCCAACTAAAAAAAAAAAAAACATTTGGTACTCACAACATAATTAAAAGATATTTTAGGAAACAGATGGAATAAAAACCATATACCTAATGGCAAAAACAAACAAACAAAATAAATTGAGTCCACACACATTTGGATTCCACTACTGCTAGGATCTCACAAATGTTTCACACTCGAGAGTGCAACATCAATATAAAATATATATGGGTTACTTCCTTACACTAATTGATTTTGAGATGGAACCCCATATTTTATAATATGGTATCAAAGCCCATAAAGTTCAAACGGGTATCGATTATTGAAGGGCATCTAGTTACTCCCTAATTGATTTTGAGGTTGAACCACATATTCTCTAATAACTACCTACTTAAATTGAACAAATCACAACCCAATAGCCAATACAACTTAACTCTCCCCACTCTTCTCATCCTTCTTCAAATGAGACTTTCATCAAACTCCATGGCTGCAACACTGTTGATCCCATCAATGGCTATTCTGGTCCTGATTCTGTTGCTCAATCCCGCCAGTTGCAACGCTGCGGTGAACGAGACTGCATCTGGGTGGTGCGACGGCACCGAGAGCTGCCTGGTCGGTGATGAGAACTTGGATTCGGAGTTTATGATGGAGACTGATACAAGCCGGATGCTGCTGGACGTTCAGAATTTACAGACTTCGAACACCATCGACGCTAACAGGCAGTCGGTACAAGATTGTGAACGGCCGCCGCGCTACGACAGCTGCCTCGACCAGAAAAGCCAAATCCCACACTCTGAAAACTGCAACACTCTACATCGTACCAATCCCTGTTAGAGGCTTCTTAAAACAAAGCACATCCAGAACCTAGGAACGTGCATCTTGTGATTTCTAGTGTTTGTTTTCCTAATGAATAATGAAACTCAAGGAAGATCCCAAGTATCCTCTGTTTTTTTCTTATTTCAATTTCGAATCCTATGGCATTCTCTGTATCTTTTTATGATTTTAAGCAGTTCCTTTTGAAAATCTTCTGTTTTTCAGTATCTTTGTAATTTGTAAATGTTAAAAGATGTACCAATATATTAATTTAAATTTTATATGAAAAAATGCACAAACTCTCTAAATTATGAGTTTCTTTTACCGATTAATATGAATTTCATCTCAAAATTAATTAGTAAAGGAAGAAATAGCTCACTTATGTTATAAATGTTAAGAGGGTTCCTTACTTATTCAATGTGCAACAATGCAGGATATTTTTATTGGTAGAAAACCCACAAAATTGTTGCTGAATCGGTTGGATTCAACTATAGTTTCAAGTTTCGAGTGTAAAGAGGACGATGAATATAGAGATGACTGGGTGGTGCGGAACTTGGCGAGACAGTTTTCCCAACTAGTCCAACGTTGTGGTTAGAAGTAAGAAAGAATGGTGAAGAGTTTTCAAGGCTCCAAAGGGAATGGTCAGATGCGGACGCGTGTGGGCGGTAGGTCGAGCGCAGGCGCTGGTGGGGCGTGCGCGCGGGGCCGGGGTGTCAACGAAGTTGGGGTCACAATAAGGGCTAGTGTGCGTGCGGGTTGATCGAATCGAGCGGGGCTGACTAGACCGAACAGGTCCAGGTTAGTGGGATCGGATCGAAGGTCCTGGGGGACCGAACTGTTTGACGAAGGAAATTTCAGGGGATCGAAATGGGGTCGACGTGGAGACTCCAGGTGTGACCGGAGAAAAGATGGAGTTCTGGAGGAAAGAATGGTGCGCAACGGCTATGATAGGCCGTTGGCGCATGACGGTTGCAACGATCGTGGTTGGGTGACAATTTCCAAAATACAGACGAGAAATTGGGCGGGGAGGAGAAAAGAAGTTTGAGCGGAGAGGACAGAGAGTAGCAGGAAGAGAGGGACCAGGGTGTGACAAGAGATTTAGAAAATTGGAGATGTTGATTTTAAAGGGTCTTGCTTATGAGAATCCGGTGGGATGTTAAGCTGGGTTGAACGTTACTTTCTAGTAAATAAACTAACTAAATATGAAGAAGTTGAGGTAGAGGGTTATCTTTGGAAGGTGAGGCGTTAGAATGGCTTCAGTGTGAGGAGGACCGTGCCCCCTTTCATTCCTGGAACGAATTCAAGGACTTGTTGTTAGAACGTTTCTAACCAACGTCAAGCAAACAAGTACACCAATTTTATGAATTTAAAGTAGGTAGGCATTGTGAAAGAATATTGTCGGTGCTTTGAGCGCGCATAATATATGTGCAAGTGCTTTGGAGGAAAAATGGGAAAGTGGTTTGAAGGAGAAGATACAGAGTGCAATGCGTAAACTCCAACCAATAGGGTATCAAGGAAAAAATATTTATGACTCAAGTGATTGAGGATGATAATTTTGTTTTTCAGGCGGCCAAGAAAGATGGAGGTATGTCGGCAACGGTCAAGGCTAAAGCCGGAACGATAGGTTCAGGACCTAGTGGTCTAGAAAGCTCCTCCACCAGGACTACAACCGTTACCTCAGCGTATTTTAAGAAAATTATAACCTCTAATACGTTGTACATAATGAACTAGAATCGTTAACGAGAACAATAACTCAACCCGATATACTTGTGCTACAGAATCCATAAGAAAATTATAGACATCAGCCGACTACGACAAATCGCTAGAAGAATAAGGTAGTTCTGTTTCTACAAGTCGCTAAATTGGGGAAAGACAAAAGGGATATTGCAATTCCATTTGGCTTAATTACCCTCTTCAGATAGGAAAGAATGTGTACGGTTTCTTCAAAATATTTTGGCTTGTTATTCATTTTAAATTAAAAACACATGGTATTTTTGAAATGAGCCTATTATTCAAATTCATCTTTATAAAATTATGGACATGGATGTAAATAAACATTACAGTGGACACTTGTGTAGAATCCTTATAAAATAGGCTATCCTCTGTAGTTAACCCTTAACTAGATTTTGAACTCCAATTTACTTTGTTAATAATATAACAATACAAATTTAAACCAAAGTTAGTAAATTTTGATTTAATAAAAGTTGAAGTTCACATATTTAGTAAGTTACATTAGTGCAAATGTGCAACATGTTATATTCCCATACAAATGGAAAATAGAATGAAATAAAAACAAAAGCAAATGGAAAATAGAATGAAATAAAAACAAGAGGAAAGAGGAAAGGATAGTTTGAACTTCTTTCAATGCTCTAATTGCCTTCATATATTATTGACAGTTCAATACTATATAAAAAAGGTAACAAGACCCAAACTTTGGGGCTGGCTTCTCCAATTATGGCCATTAAATCAGCCCATTTTGAGACCAGATGATTCTCACCTTGTAACCTCATTGCTTTTCAATAAATGTAAAAATAAAAATGATAAGAGGAAACAAAGAGAAAATGAGGTGGCAGGATCAGCCTCTTTCATTTCATCCTTCTTGCAATGAAGTCCCACCAACTTTATTCATTCACATGCCATATCAATAAAGCAACACTTGAAGAAACTTTTCAATGCAAACCATCTATCTATCTAGCTGGTGAGAGAGACTGGTTCCTAAGGTCTTTTGACCTTTGAGATCTCTACCAATAGTCTATGCAGAGCCTGGGGTTTTGAGAAAAAGGGAGAATGATCTGCACCTTTCAGGGAGAAGACCTGTTCCGGAGGGCTTCTCTCGATCAAGGTCTCCTGAATTGCGACGGGTATGGCATTGTCGTTCAATGTCTGTATGTAGAACCGTCTCACCGATCCATACTTTGTGTCGGAAAGACTGAGCTTTTCTAATACCGGTGGGAAGGGTATTGGTCTCATCGAAACAGATGCTAGAGCTATATCCTGAATTAGGAAAATGTAATGATCAATTGGTTGAGTCTTGCTTGATTTCTATAACCAATACACAGTTTTTTTATTGTTTGAAGATAAAGTATTAATCTGTTTTCTTTATCGAAATTGAAGTGTATATGAGTGAGTATGTAAAAAAGGATGGAATAAATATGAAAAAAATAATTACCTTGGCTGGAGTTTGATTGAAGAACAAGTCCTTTAACAATGGTTTTTTCAATTCAATAGCTGTTGGAGTGTTGCTGTTTCCGTTTGCATACACGAAGACTTGAGCCTGTCGCATGACATCGTCTGCAGCAGCCTAGCACGGATTCAAGCATAGCTCACTAGAAAGAAACTAAAATACACAAGTCCAGGGGAGTGCAGAAATATTTTCAACCAGCATCGACTAAAGCCGAAAATCTTGGAAGCGAAGCATACATTCATACAAGTATCGAAAATCTTTTAAATGAAATCCAATAATTCTACCGATAATCCAATCTAAAAGCTAAAAAAAATTGGAATTTATCAGGAAATGAGAGTACCTGCAAGGAGAACATATCAAGAGTGTTTTGCCCATCACACAACATTGCTGCAGCAATGAAAACAGCCTTTGCAATTTTGAAATGAAATAATTGCATTGCATATGAAATACAAGCACCGCCAAAATCGTGCCCGACTAGTATAACCTGCATCCATTAAGATGATGAAAGAATTAAAAGAAATAGTCAACTGAAACTTAAAATCAGCTCAAGCACATCATTGTTAAATCGCCACTAGACCCGAGAGGTGCTCTAACAATCGGGCTTTTAAGTAAATGTAACACTTCCAGTATATTCTCGACAACAATGAGCACACACATGCATAGCAACATACATATCAATACATACACAATATATACCTGTCCATGTGTACATATTATGTAAATTGGATTAAGAGGATGAAAATGTGTACAACCTTTTCGCCATCGGGAAGCTTTTCAAGGAAATCAGTAAGCGGCTGCACATATTGTGCGAGATCTGTGATGCTGTTTGGATCAAACGAATGAATTCCTGAACCAGTTAAGTCTATTGCCGTAGCTTTATAGCCTGCTTCTTCAAGAAGCGCAATAGTTTTATACCAACACCAAGCACCAAAACCACCTCCATGGACAAGAACAAAGTGATTTGTTTCCAAGTCATCTAACTTTATATCCTGTGAATTTGAAACTTATTATAACCATAAATGCTTTTGGCTCAGTTCATAAACTAAACACTTGGATCAATATGCGAAAAAGATAAACAACCAGCAAAACTCCATCAACAATTTGAACTGAATCCAATGGGTATGTTTAGAAAACTATTGTCGCAGTTTGATTTATAAAATGTATAAACATCATTATTTCTCATCCCATATACTGTAAACTGATTCTAATTCGAAATTGAAATCTTAGGAACAAGATACACATATATATACTCAATTCATCGAAATGAAACAGACTTTCAATCTTTTCCTCTTCTCTTTTTCTTTTATTCAAAAAGTATTTTTTCAATTATTTTCTCTGTAGTGTAAATGAAGTCTATATCAATCAAATAGTGCATTGAAGTTGCTCATTAAATACAGGATGAGAACAAATTTATGAAACTTAACTTTGAATGATTAGAATTCATTTAAATATTTAAAGCTCACTAGGGCCAATTCGGTCAGATTTCTCTCTAAACCTGGTTGGAAACTGGCCCAAAATACCGAATGGGTGGTTTGGTGCTAATCCATTTGCACTCTACAGTCATGGGTTCGATCCTGGAATCGGTATTTGTAATCTCCCTCACCCCATTTGTACTTGAAAAAAAAAAAACTGACCCAAAATTATTTGGTTTCCAACACAGACAAATTTGAAATTTCCCAAACACGGTTTCACAATCCATATAACAACAATTTCAATCAACACTCATCAGACATGAAATCAAAGATCATCCATATATCAATCACAAACAGAATCACAGAATGAAATTCAAAAACTAGACGAACCTGATTAACAAGTTCATGAGGATGAAGGAGAGGGTCGGCAAGCGAGCGAGGCCGAGAACTCGAACTCCGCGGCAAGGCGTCCCGATTCTTCTTCCCGGACGCCGGTTGCCGGAGCGAAGTAGAGCGATCAAACGAGACAGAGCAATCCAGTGGATGTTTCCGGAAGAGCGCCGCTGCCTGGTCGGAAGTCATCGAGTCTCCGGGCTTCTCTCGCTGTGAAGAGCGCGTTCGAAACCATCGGCTGCCGGAAATGGACAGCGGCGGCGGGTTCGGGAAGGTGTTGGGCGGTTGCTTCAGCGGTGGGTTCGGCGGCGAGAATGTGGCGCAGAGATTACCCATTTCCGACGCATGCAGAGCAGAACGCGGAGTTTACAGAGAGAAGAGAAGAAAAGTTTTCGAGTTCTTCTGCAAAGGGAAGAATCGTATTGATTGTGTCCAACAGTTTCTTTTTCTTTTTCTTTTCTTTTTTATTATTTTTTTTTTTTTATAATCTGCTCTGCGTGTTGTTAGATATGATTTTATATATATATATATACCCTCTTTTTTCTCCCCCTTCATATTGTAGGGTAACAAAATTGATCGAACCAACCAAGCATAGATAACAGTGTTATTAGTCGAAGTGTTCATCAATTGGTCGGTGTTAGTTTTCGATGAAAATTGACACCGAATCCATCTAATCGGTTTCCTAAAATATGAAATCAAGTTGACTCATAAATCGATTAATTATTATTATTTTTTTCTTTGTTTTACTAAAATAATATATTCATCATATAATTTTGTAATGAAATTTTGAATATTCATTCTAAAAAATGAGTATATAAAATAATTTATGAAAACACATTTAAATTTAAGTTAATTTAAAATAATTTAATAAAAAATATATTTTTATTATATGAAAATATCAATATTTTATAAAGAAAATTTTCGGTTAATTAACCAAACTGAGTTAATCGAAATTTTTTCGGTTAACTATTTTTGTAACCGACACCAACACATACTTGAAAATCGACCGACCAACTTTAATTTAATCGGTTTAACCAGTCGGATCGATTTTCGGGGAAATATGAACACCCCTAAATCTAAGTGCTTGTTAAGAATTACCCCCAAAAACTGTCATAAAAATTAATTAAAATTTTGTGTTTTGATGTGTGATTATCTCTAAAGACTATCGTAAAAATTCTGTTGAAGGGATGAAGAAAGTATTTAGATTTGTCCAGGTGGAGTATCGATACTCTATATCGATCACGGTCTTTGCTCGGAGTTTTGGGATTCCATTTAGCTTTGATGGTTTTTCAAATTTGAGTGATCATGCTCCGACATGTCGAGGGGGATCCATCATGGTCCATTTCTAAGGGATTGTGTGAAGGTTTTCTGTGTCTTTGTTAAAAAAAAAAAAAAAAAGCTCATTAAGAATTAGTTTTATTTTTCTGAGTTTAATGTTTTAAACTTACCCAGTTTAATGTCATTGTAAAATGAGAGAGATAAGTAAGATTACGAAATGGGTGACTTGCAAAACAATTTTATTGTTTGGTTGTAAATCAGTTTAGCACAAGCGTCACATACGTTCAATTCCAAGAATTAATATTTGTCTCCATTTTTTTATATGTACTCAAAAAATAGTAAGCAACTTGAGTTTATTCTTATGACAAATATGAAATATTTAACTTCATTTTTTATATACGTGATTGTTTGGGTCAATTTATGGGCATCTGACTAATAATACATAACATACTATTTGATCTTACAATATTTCAATTTCGATTTTTGGTAGGTGAGCATCATAAATTTAACCGGTCATCTCTTAACTTTCTAAGGATCTTCTTCTTTAATTCGGAAACACATGTTTAATAGCTTTGAATTATTCATCCATTTTTTAAATTCAAAATTTAATTTATTTTTAATAACATAAAATTGAAGTTTTGATGTTTATTGAACACAAAATTTAACTTTACTGATTCTTTTACTTTAAGAAAAGGTTGAATATGATAAAATAAAATATATAAAATTAAAACTGTACGGATCAATTTGGCATATTTAAAGTTGATAATTGTTCGAGAAATAAGTTTTGAAGTGTATATTTACGCTTAAGTTTTGATAGTTTGCTTGATAAAGGTATTATTATATCATTGATTTCGAACTAAAGGAGATGTTAATAGTCAAATAATTGAAAGAAAAAAAAGGAGGATTTGAAAGTCTTATTTACACATCCTTATTCATGGTTGATTAAGTGATTCAAGAATGGAGAATTTTAATCTAAAAATGTGTAACTTATTCTAATTATATTATTGAGTTCGAACTAAAAGAGATGTTAATATAGTTTGAAAGAAAAAAAAAAAGAAAAAAAAAAGGAGGATTTGAAAGACTTATTTACACATCCTTATTCATTGTTGATTAGGTGATTGAATGGGGAATTTTAATCTAAAAATGTGTAACTTATTCATCTATTGTATTAGCACTTGACTGAGTTGTGCTATATCAAAATGAAAGCGATTCTAACGATTCTAGTTTAATTCACTAGTAGAAAACAGTTCAAAGATGGCGGGCACTGGCTATCATCTTTAAAAAATGGCGACTCGCAGGCCCGCTGATAACTCTCAAGAATTGAGAGTTAAGTAGAAAAAATAGATAAATATTATTAGGAATTTGCTAACAAATGAAAATATGCATATAAACCTTCGTTAATAACGACATAAACTTCGCCTAAAACAAAGTCCCTATAGTTTTCTGAGTAGGGAGCAATTTAGAAGAATCACATAAGAAAGGAACACTTAATGCATACGAGTTGAGAATTTTAAAAGAATTTGATGCCTTCTATTTTGTGTGCAGCGAAGTCAGAAAGAAAACGAAACGAAGAGGAGTTGTCGTCAAGAGCCAAGAGCAAAGAGTCTTAGCGCCATTGAAGAGAAATCGGATCCACGAAGTAAAAAATCAAGACGTGATCGAAGCGAACCTCACGCGAAAATGAAGGTTGTGTTTAAGAAAATATCTCAAACAGAGGACGCGTGGCAGCCATCCCAAAAAGTGCATTTAATCTCAGTCGCTCGTTTGCAACGGCTCGTCCGTACTGACACAAGATCGTGGAGAAGAGGTTTCAGAGCAAGCTCGTGAAGCAGACGTAGCAGGCCCTTTGTCGGCTGCCTATAAAAGACGACGAACGCCATAGTTTTGAGGGTTGGAAAAAGATAGTTGTTGAAACTCCAGAGCTTTCCGCCCACCATTCACCGTTTTTATGTATTTCTTCCTTATGCGTTTATTTCCGGTCGTCGGAGCTATTTAGCTGGACCTAGTTGTTTCATTGTTTTCGTAGCATAGCACTGTTTTCTTGTAACCAGAGTTTTCCGGCGACGTTTCTGGTATTTAAAAGTTGAACTTTGCATTTTCATTGTTCTGTCTTCTCTGATTATCTTGTCATTACTTTACATTTTATAGTATTTCAGTCGTTTAAGTTCTTTTCAGCATGTTTCGCGATTTGACGAATGTTTATGTTTGTGTTATGCTTAAGATCAGTAACTAATCCCGTAGTTAGAGGGTTAAGGGAAATAAAGGTGGTTCGTAAGGGCGATTGCTCGACGAACTAGGGTTGTCAAGTTAGGGCCTAAATCTTTGGTCACGAGGTTGAAACCATCCTCGCTGGTTCCGAGAGGAACGAGCGAGCGAACCCCTAACTAGCTCTAGTCGAGTTATTAGGTTGTACCTTAGAGATAAGTTCGCCTAACATCACACCCGTGAAGACGATGTTGAGTTCGAGATAACCAACGAATCACTCGAGATAGTGACATTGAGCACTCGGGAGGGTCTGTAACGGCCCGGGAATTCGGATCGTCATTTAAGGTTAGTGGCCGTTAGTGTTCTCGTGGATTCTTGGAATCTCCGG
>JBBMEF010070849.1:0-10625 GCA_037832685.1 Sicyos baderoa | reverse complement strand
AGAATTGATTGCCTTGTTTTTGTTTTAAATTTAATTTTTAAGCACGAATCTGGGTGATGTTCATTAACGTTTATTCCGCATGTAGTAAAGGCCTAGTTTAGGACCGCTATTTTGGTCGGGTCTTTACAAACCCAGTATTCGTATTTGTTTTCGCCAATTTTCTGCTTTTCTTTACTACTTTCTTTATTGCTTTCTTTCATGCTTTCATTTACATTTTTCGCAACTTTACAACTTATTTACTGCTTTTCACATCTTTAAATTATATTGTGTTATTCGAACGTTTCATTTATAAAAGTGCTTTTATGCAACTTGTTACCTTCATTACTTGCTTATTATTTAATTTCATTTGAGAATTAGCATTTTAGAATTCCCTAAGTTAATTTACAACGAAAGTCGTTTGCTTAATGTAAAAGTATAGGGAGAGGATCGAGAGATTCTGCTATTTAGCTTCGAGAGAAGTAAATATCTTTATACTTTAATCTAGGTATTTTGTAAACGAGAGTTTACAATTCGCATTCAGTACAAATTCAACGAACTTAATGAATCGAGAGACTAAGTAAGTTGTGCGTTAGTTGCAGTTGTAGAACTAATTTGCGAAAACTTCTTTGCGAACTTCTACTGTTTTGTTACTTATTTCACAAAACCAAAAACCAAACCTTTCACAAACTATTTTATCCAATAACAAATTGACAACTTGTTATCTACAATCCTTGCATTCTCACCAACTTACAAATAAACGAACTAGATATAATTTCCTGCGGAATGACTTAATTACTTACTTTAAAACTTGCTACAATCGACAATGTACACTTGCATTTGCAATTCGCTTTAAAGCCTTACTTATAATTCGCTAACTGCAAACCACCTCACAAACGAACAATTCACTATTCAACAAATTTCTGTTTTTTAGATTAAATACTCATTTGGATTCCATGCCTATCATGGAGTAGCTTCTCAAAAACCAATTGCATATGAGGAGACTAACCCATGAATCTTATGATTTGTAACATCTCTTCAAAATGGTGCCAATAAAAGCAATCCATAGTCTCTAAACACAAAATGCCAACAAATTATAGTTGCAATGCCAAAGTGAGCATGAGCATACAGGTTTAGAGGTAATTGACAGTTACTTTGGAGGCTACGCTAGAGTAACCTCGACGTTTGAATAGCGCCGAGACTCAGATCCTTCAACAAAAGTTTGCTTCCAATTGGATTTTAACATCGGCTGTCAGGCAGAAAAGCATAACAAAGTAGACAGTTTTATGAACAGACCAAAAATTTACAGGTCACATTTTGCATCAACTCCATATAATTAATGATCACATGATAAATATGTTCAGCCAATCTTGAATTAAAATATGAAGACAAATATTTTATATTAACACGAAGTTATCTTAAGATACCGAGCTGGTTTTTTTCTTCTTCACTTTCTTCCACCCACCATACTTTGGCCAGAACTACCGGCTAAGCTAGAAGATGTGCTATTATTGCTAGTCACCTTCAATCTTGGATCTGTACTGCCAAAAACATTTAGATCCTCAAACAGTCTGTATGATGGAATGAATGAAGGTGTTGAGTTCCTCGGGCCACCGGTTGCTCGTGAGTCTCCTCCGCACATTACTAACTCATTATTTCCTCTCAATGGGAATGAGCTAAGATGCTGTCTAGCCAGCGATGAAGAAGCAGAGAGTGCAGGTTCCTTCCCACGAAGATTACCCATATTCGAAACAGAGACATTACTTTGGTGGTTGGCACTGAAAGAGCCTGACCAAGGTGGGGGAGGGTAGTCTGATGAATGTTGAGCATACTGTGGATGATATTGTGGGACCGGTTGCAGCTGCGTCTGAAATTGTTGTTGTGAGTTCGGCTGAGATTGAAACTGATGCTGTGAGTTAGGCTGAGATTGAAATTGTTGATGTGAGTTCGGCTGAGATTGAAATTGTTGGTGCGGCTGTGTCTGAGGCTGAATCTGTTGTGTTTGGGGCTGTGGCCGAGGTTGAAATTGTTGATGTGAGTTTGGCTGAGATTGAAATTGTTGGTGCGGCTGTGGCTGAGGCTGAATCTGTTGTTGTGTTTGGGGCTGTGGCTGAGGTTGAAATTGTTGGGGCTGTGGCTGAGGTTGAAATTGTGATTGGGGCTGTGATTGTAACTGAACTTGAGGTCCAGATTGAGCCCATGGCACAACGTAACTGTTGAAAGGTATCTGGCCTTGGCTGGCAGAATGATTATGATGATGATGATATCCATGTGTACTTGATGACGAGGACACATGCCCATGGTGTGTATTTTGGCTCGAAGCAGGTGGAGTGAGAGGGGTATGAGGAGAGGCTGACGATGTCGATAAAGTGATACGCAAGAGGTCAATAATGTCCTGCTCTTTTGAAGTCTTAACTGGAGCAGGAGGATCTGGCAAAGCTAATGTCGTGCAAGTATTAGAGGGTGCTGGCGTGGTTAAAGTAACAGTGTCGCCTGTGGGCACCAATGCTAAGTTCTCACCAGTTTCAGTAAAAGAGCTTTGACTAGGAACAGGCTGTGATTTAGAGTGCCTGCATTTGGAAGGTTTCACCATTTAAACACCCAAAAGGGGGGAAAACTGACTAAATTCATTCTACATTTATCCAGAATCATTAAGAGATCATCTGAGAATAGATAGCGAACAATAAGATTATCCCTAACGATGATGAATGAATATGAACACCTGGGAATCAACAATGACTAACCTTCGTGCCAGTTGTGCAAAATCATCCTCCTCTTCGTCATCATCCTCTATCTGGCTCCTTGCTACAGAAGCAGTTGATGATGAGTTATTCACATTTGGTTGAGGACTAGAATCTCTTAAGCTTGAACCTTTTACTTCACTGGCTTTCTGTGTTGCAGCAGATGACTCGGGCTGCTGAGGGCTCACATTTGTTGAATGAGTGGACAACACAGAACCAGAAGCAATTGCATCATGTTTAGCAAGTGAAGTTTGCAAGGAGTCGTTTAACTCCAGACCTCGACCAAGAAGATCTTCATCCCTACAGAAAAGAAGATAAAAAAAGACAGCAAAAGATATCAATCCGTCACACAAAATCTCAAAAACAGATATCCAGGACCTTTTATGGAACACAGCCACTTGCTATAGAACAATTATTACCCCAAAATATAGCATTAAAAATTAATCCAAACCAATATCTAAACCACGTAGTTCAATCTGACTATAAGTTTTGAATGATAGGTTTTTTCTACTTCAATCTGACAATAAGTCTCGACCTACTGCATTCATGCAAGAGAGTTAATGAAATGAAACCAGACAAGAAAATAGATGGATAAAAGTCCATAGTAATTATAAAGGAGCTAACCCCGTTGTAGTCAACATCTGCATCAACTTCTTTTGGTTGGCACGACAGCGAGTGACAAGATCTACAATCACCTCATCTTTAACAGCCTACGATACGAGATGGGATGGGTAAGAATTTTTTCAGTAGCAGAATATGACGATGCTAAAACATCATGGAACATACAAGAGAGTCTCCAGGAGTCACAGCTTGTAGCATATCATTCAGGAGCTCCATAACATTACGCATGGCATCCAAGCTCGACAAACTTAGACCTTCAATCTCTGTTGCCATTGTCTCATCAAGCCTCCTTGACACATTACTAGGCATTCCATAACCAGCTTGTGTAATCCTTAGGGTAGGATTGGAAACAGGTGGTGTAAAAAATATTGGAGCAGCATTTAATGAGCGTTTGGGAAACTCAACTCCAGAACGCTGTATCCACAAAAAAATCTGATTAATAAACTCTCAAATAGTTTGAAATTCATGAAAATAAAATTGCAAGTTTTAATTACGGATGGTATGACCATGAAAATCTTAACTATATTGTAAAAGTTAGTAAACATAGCATATCAAAGAATGTCTGTAGTTAAAAAGAATCCCAGATTGGCCTAACAGTCAGCAAATCACATAAAAGTAAATAGACAACTCTTGATTGTAAATGCATACCCTTAATTCCTCATATGCCCAGTAATATTGAGGATGCTTTCCTCCAGGTCCACCAAATGCCTCCTTCCAAGAATCTAACAGCACTAAGATTTTGTCCCTCACATTCATGTCTGCCTGCATCATTGATAAGGTGCATACTAATGTTAAATGGTACATTTCGATAAAGTGCATACCCTTAATTCGTCATACACCCAGCCAGTACAAGAATACCCAGATTATCCAGTTCAATATCGAAGTACCTGTTAGAATCTAACACAACTATATTAAAATACGATAAAATAAGATAATATCTCGAGAGGATCTCTCAAAGAGCCAGAGTACAAAGACAACAATTCAATGGATGCCTAACAAATGACCTAATCCTTCCTATTTACAGGAGACCTAGAAATAACCTAATTTGCTCAAAAGACATAAAGCCCAAAACAATTAAATAACAAATAACTAATAATAATAAATAATAAACTAATTCCTAAAACTCCTTGGGCCGGATTGTATCAATACTTTCTCCTCCAAGAGCCACCTTATCCTCAAGGTGTTCCATCTCTTATGCCCTCTTCCGCAGTTCCATCATCTTGAGACAAATCTGTCACCTCAACATCCTGGTAATAGTACGCATCTCGAACGACCCACACGTCCAAGGCCTGGAGCTCCTTCGTCTGACAACGATGCCCCGGTACAAACTTTTCATCGCAGCGGAAACATAACCCCTTGTACTTCCTTGCCCGAATCTCAGCTTTAGTGAGTTTCTTAAATGATGTCGGAGTAACAATTGTAGTTCTATGTGAAGAGGTTCCTGCGCCTTCCGTTCCCGAAGTCGTTGCCCCTGCTGTTTTTAATGTTGTAGAATTACCCCCTTCGTTCTTAGCAGCATGGAAAGCAAAGTCATCCTCGATCACTTGGGCCATCCGCTTTTTCTCCTGAATTCCAACTGGCTGCAATTTCCTCATTTCACTTCTTATCCCCTCTTTCAGCCTGCTCTCCCATTTCCCTCCAAGGCACTGTCACTAATGTCCCGCATACCCTTGGCGTACTTCTCGAACAAACATCGATACTCCTTGATCGTGCCCACCTGTTGCAAACTCATCAATTATGCATACCGATTGTCATCAGCAGTCGGCTGAAAACGGTGTAGTAGGAGCTCTCGAAATTCCTCCCAAGAAATCCCAAACGGTGTACTGGAGCCATTCTAATGCCTCGCCCTCCATGCATACTGCTGCTGCGTCAACCTGTTCCAGTCCAACAAATCGATTAACCCAGAAATACCGTTCCACACGACACAACCAACCCTCCGGATCCTCATCTGCAAGACCGTTGAATACCGGTATCTCCAATTTTCGTAGCCTCCGATCACCCATTAGTCCATCCCGACCTCTTGTTCTCAGACCCCCCCTCTCGAAACGGTTCTCTCTATCCCTCCAATCCTCATGATCTCCATCCCGGTTGTAGGTTTCCCCTCCCCGATCGTTCCAACCGTCATGCGCCAACGGCCTGTCATAGTCGTAGCGCACCCACCTTTCCCTCGGATACCCATTCCCCCTCTCGTAACCACTCAGATCACCCCTTCGATCAAAATCCGGACCCGAAAAATTTCCCCGTTCGTACTGCCCCTGGACTCCTTCCCTTCAGTCCAACCCGACCGGCCCAGACCGATAAGAACCCGATCCGACCAGCCCACCCCGACCTAGCCTACCCGCGCCCGCACAGCCCCAACCGCGTCTGGCCCGCTTCAGATGCGCTTGTCGCCACCCCCACCCGAGCGGCTCTAGCCGCGCGCCTCAACGCCCGCGCCCGGCCCCCGCTCACGCTCGCGATCGCATTGCACGCCCGCGCCCAGCCTAACTGAATCGCGCTCGGGATCGCAACGCACGCCCGCGCCTGGCCCCACCGAGTCGCGCCCCTCCGCGAGCCCTAGACCATCGCACCCCACGCTCGCGCCCGGCCCCCGCTCACGCTCGCGATTGCATCGCACGCCCGCGCCCAGCCTAACCAAATCGCGATCGCATCGCACGCCCGCGCCTGGCCCTACCGAATCACGCCCCTCCGCGAGCCCTAGACCACCGCACCCCGCGCCCACGCTCGCGTCTAGTCGCGACCCCACGCCGACGCCGCCCACGCTCTCCGCCCTACCGTGGGTCGTACCATCGCCGTTCGCCATTGCCTCCGCCTCCCGACTGCCAGTCCCTGTCGCCACTGTCGAGACAACCTCCCGGTCCTCGGTCGCAATTCCCTTCCCCTTGTCCGCTCGCTCGATGTCATTCCATCAGCAACAGTATATTCCGATTCATCGTTTCTATCTTTAAATCGTTCGCTTCGATTTTCTTTCCCAAACGTTCCTCCATCAAAACCATGTTCGCATTCGTTTCCTGTAACTTGTTCCACAAGTCGGTCAAACCCTCCTCACACTCTTAACCCTAGTATCCATTCTAGTCGAAGTCATTCCCGGATCGGTGAATACTCTGATACCAAAATGTTAGAATCTAACACAACTATATTAAAATACGATAAAATAAGATAATCTCTCGAGAGGATCTCTCAAAGAGCCAAAGTACAAAGACAACAATTCAATGGATGCCTAACAAATGACCTAATCCTTCCTATTTATAGGAGACCTAGAAATAACCTAATTTGCTAAAAAGACATAAAGCCCAAAACAATTAAATAACAAATAACTAATAATAATAAATAATAAACTAATTCCTAAAACTCGTTGGGCCGGATCGTATCAGTACCCTAATTACACACTCAAAGCTCAGAAAAAACAAGATGACTCATCAAAGTTGTATAACATTCGTAGTTTCGTACAAGTGCTGGATAATTTGTAAATAAGTAAAACAAAATAGTCCAAAACCCAAGTTCAATCTGTAATTTTTATTTTGATATTAAAAATGATCAATAATATTTCTTAGCACACTGACTTCTTTGGATGAAGAGTTCATTATATCCCCTCCAAATTGTTCCTTCATGGTTACAAGCAATAGAGATTATTGAGGCGCGACTCCTTCAAGTAGTGTTCCAATATGTACTAACAATCACACTAAGCCAGGCCCTCCTTTCAATTCTTTACTGAAAATTATGGGACGGCTAGGTGAAATGCTATCCAAGGGATGTTAATGAGACGCTTCCAAAAACTCTGCTAGGTTGGTGGCTCTTTAGAGGAGGAAGAGCTGTAGTCATGTGACTTTGGACTTGGGAGGGGTGCTATCGTGCTTTACTGTAGTTTCTATGGATTGAAAAGAACAGGCTTTCTTCAACTCCATTTGAATTATGCATCCAAAAAGAGCATATCTCAACTGGTATACTGATGTATTAACAACTACGAAGTCTGTGGTTCATGTCCCTTTATCGTCTACTGAACTAAAAAAAATCTCATTTAAATCATGCATATGTCCACAGATTCAAGCACATTCACACAAAGTACTCATATGGAGGGAGCGAGATAGATTAGGTAGGTTGAAAACCAAAGGCAATACAATCGCTTAAAAAGAATAATATGGGTTAACGATACAAAATTCCTAGCAAGCAGGAAAACAAAAATACAATTGGATGCAGAACACCCAAAAAAAAACGTGTTAAACAACATGCACAAGCCAAATATAAAATATTGAAGTCGTACCTTTTTCTTGACAATTTTGATCATCTCTCCAAGAATGTTTTTCTCAGCAATCTGAAAATGAACATACTCACCACAATTCTTCACCATTGTCTCTATAAGCTACATTTCACAAGGATAGCGAAGCATTTGTTCAGACACCATGCATCAAAACTTACTAAAGGATATACATCTGAGGGAATAGATTCTAACAATTAAATCAATTGGAAAAAAATTACCGTTAGAGATAGCAACTGAACTTTAGGACTCCTGTGTTGCAACCTTTTTTTCACAGCTTTCATGACATCTTTCGTCTGCCTGAAGAACAGAACGTATGCAAAGTGGATAAACAGAAATGCAAACATTTCTAGATAATGCCCTGTACACCATCTATCAACCAACTATATAATTAAGAACAAAAACCGCTTGAGAAACGGAATTCATAAACTCTCAGCCTAATATCCACTAAATGTCGAATAGAGCTTCCTTCGCCAAAAAGTAGCTCCAAACATCACTTTCAGAAAGGAGAAGAGAAGAAACACACCACGCCATATAACCTCGTCCCCTACCAATTTCTTTTAATATTTATAAGTATCCGCGCCAGCTTATACATACCTTGACTATTCTTATGGGACAACCATCTAACCATATAATATATGTTAGTGAAATAAATTCATTCCTAGTTGTGATTGAACCTATAAGCTTTTAGTTTTAGCACCTCAAGACCCTACCTATAAGCTTTTAGTTTTAGCACCTAAAGACCCTCTTACTCATGAGGGTTCTTGTCCCCTACCATATCACCCCCACAAAAATCAAACAAAATTTTTTTGGATAAGAAAAAAAAAAAAATCAAACCAAACAAAATAAGAAGCATAAAAAAAAATAAAAAGAAATACCATATCACAGGTAAAGGAATATTTCCAACAAACAACAAGTGACAAAAGTAATACAGAAAAACAGAATATGCACTGATTATTATAAGCCTTCACATACGGAAAAATAAAAACCATAAGCATATATGTTCGCTCGCAGGTTCAACATCATATGGAAGAAATGAAAGATTATGATGGAAGCTTAAATCGAACAAACAAGAAAGTTCAAAAAATTTAAAAAACAAAAAACGAAGATGAAACGGTTGAGATATTTACCAATGATGAGAATTGATGGAATCGCATATGTCGATGTTCACAGTCCAGTCAGGATTTATTAGAAGGTCGCTGGTGGCCTTCTCCACTGCTACAATCGGCGAAGAAGAAGAAGAAGAAGAAGAAGAAGAGGATAAAGACATCCTTCACCTTCCGTTCTGCTCCGTTTCAAACTCTGATGAAACAGCTGAAATCGATTAACGTTTATCCGCAGAAACAAACATAAACTAAGATATCAACGACGATTATGGAAGATTCAGAAGCATAATTTTCCAGGATAATACACCGCCATCGTCCCTACGAATGAAAGAAATCGGAAAGTTCAGAACAACTTTTTAGGGATTTTTCTTGTTTTCTTCTCTTACCACACACAATCCTCAAACTCTCTCTCTCTCCTCTTCGTTTCTTAAAAGAAAAATAATAAATAAATTAGAGAAATATACATTTTTAGTCTCTGTTTTTTGAAGTTTAAGTGGGAGGAAATGATGTCCTAGACTGTATAAGAATTAAAATATTAATTTTAGGATCAAATTAAGGTGGTGATGAAGTCTATTACCATCAAATAATAAAATAAATTTATCACCAATTGTTTCGATTCTTTAATTTATATTGAATGTAAATTTGATCTTTATATTTCAATTTAATACAGATGAAATAATTATTTTATTTTATATTTAAAAAATAAGTATAATAATAGATTAAAGATATATTATTAAAACAAGTTTAATTCTAAAATATAAAATTTAAATTTATATCATAAATTTGAACACTAAATAAAATAATTTTACTTAAATAAAAAAAAGAGTAAAATTACAAAGTTCGATTTTGAAAATTGATATTATTTTTTTAATTATTGGAGTTTTGTGATTTTTATCCCTACACAAATCTAAAAAAGAAAAAGAAAAAAACCTTACAAGATGGTTTAATATTTTTTAATTCAAATTTTTCCTTTATTGCCTCTTCCTTTTTCAACTTTTCTTTTTCGGCATCATTAGCATTCCATTTTAGAACGTCTGTCCCTAGAGCTTTTTTCCAGTAAGCGCAGCACCAGAATTCAATCAATTTAAGCACCACGTGTCGCGATCATTTTCGCCAAGAAGCCATTATTTTATTCCTTCTTGATCACAGCCGTCCATAAGAATTCAGAGCTCATTTCAACTCTCTACCATTTCTTTAAATTAATTTTACTTTGAATTGCTCCTGGTCATGAATGATTAGATTTAATAACAAATAATGACGTCATAAATAGTGGAGATGGGGATAAAGTCGTTGTTCTCGTGGATGTATTATTGTGGTTTTGTATTGAGTGGGATCCATAACTATAAAAAACTCAATCCGCGTCTTCGGATGATTGGCACTTGTTTTATGTAACAAAAAATGTTTCGAATATTAAAAAAAAAAAAAAAAGGAATTTAGTTTTTTTCTTCTTTTTTTTTATAATGATTGGATTTTTAGCTTTTTTTTTTTTTTTTTTTGGCACTGTTCGCTTCTGGGGTGGTTTGCATTTAGCGAAAATAAATTAGAATTTAAAGTGAATTACAAATGTAAGTATACATTGTCGATTGCAGCACGTTTTAAAGTAAGTAATTAAGTCATCTCCACAGGGAATTATAATCCGTTCGTTTGTTTGCAAGTTGGTGTGAATGTGAGGATTGTGAATAACAAGTTGTCAATTTGTTATTGGATTAAATAGTTGGTGAAAAGATTGGTTTTTGATTGCGTGAAATAAGTAACAGAACAGCAAAAGTTTGCAAAGAAGTTTTCGCAAATTAAATCTACAACTGCAACTAACGCCCAACTTACTTAGTTCTCTCGAATCTTTAAGTTCTTGAATTTGTACTGAAATTCTAGTAAACCATATCTCTAAGCGAATGCGAATTGTAAACTCTCGTTTACAAAATACCT
>JBBMEF010070839.1:0-10625 GCA_037832685.1 Sicyos baderoa | reverse complement strand
GTGTTTTTGTCCCCCCTTGGATGGTTTGTATTACTTTGTGTACTTCAACTGGGTGTAAACATTTTTTTTTTTTTTTTTTTTTTTTTTTTTTTTTAAACCCAATCGCTGGATGCGATTTATTTGTGGCTAAAGGTCAACGTAGGCCACTATCAAGGTGCACACTATAATGTAGGCAAAATATCCTCAAACTTGAATATGTCATTGTCCCAATGACAGAATGAAATCCCCCCCAAACTTGAAGCTTATTATGAAGTTTCGAATAGACAGGGATCAAGGTAGTTGGTTTGTTAAACTTCAATTAGCGAATCACAAAACATCTACTTAGAGAAGGATCCTTAGAACAGAAGTCACCAATGATAGTTAGCAAGGTAAGCAGCATAAATAACATAGCAAAAATTGAAACATTAAGATTTATAAGAGAAATATGGTTTACTGTTTCGCTTAAAAATAAGTCTTAACATACGAGGTTAATTTAGTGCATCACATATCTAACTTTAGATAAACAAGCAACAAAACACAAGTAAATATATAACACAAGTCGGAAGCAGAAATTCGTAATATATTTATGATGAGGGCGAATTACAAGATAACAAAGAGTTGAAAATAATTTGAAAATAATTAATGGTCGCTTGGA
This sequence comes from Sicyos baderoa, assembly GCA_037832685.1. Lineage (NCBI taxonomy): Eukaryota > Viridiplantae > Streptophyta > Magnoliopsida > Cucurbitales > Cucurbitaceae > Sicyos > Sicyos baderoa. The sequence goes on along the minus strand of JBBMEF010070839.1, from coordinate 9,991 downwards.
GAGCCACGATTTAAAATCCAATTTGGAAAAGCTGGGAAGGTAGGACCGCCTTCAATCATGCTGATGAAGTGTTGCTCAGCCTTATCGCGAATCGAAAAGTATTTGAAAAATGCGACTTGGCGAGCTTTCATTTACGAATTTTCAAACGACTAACTATAATTCGCAAATTGCGAGAATTCGCAATTTGCGAAAATCTATAATGTGAAATAAAATGAAAATAACAGAATTGCAACTAATAATTGAATAAACTAAGATTCGCAAGTGCGAAAATTCATAATGCGAAAAACATTGAAAGAAAAGAAGATAATAAAAGGAAACAAAATTATAAATTATACTAACCTCGCATGGAGCAATTTACAAAATCAACATTTTGGTACCTTTCGCTCCAGCGAATAATTCATGCGAGAGGCCAAATAATGATATTCGTTGGTGCCCTATCCTTTACGACTTGCTTGAGCTTTCTTCGATGCTCGTATAATTTCACTTTATCACCTAAAATTGAGATTGATTTCAAACACGTTAGATTTTTAAATGGATCAACATTACATACCTTGTTCGTCAAGGCTTCATCTTGAATTGCCTCATTCGCTTGGTATTGCTCCACCCATAAGTCGTCAACAAATGGTTTGTCATCCCCTTTAGACATAAATTCTTGAGGGCATGGAGGTGTAGGTGTTTCAAGCCTGGTCAAATTCTCCTTGAAAATTTTGTCAGCTTGAGGTAAATGGATCAACTCGTCAACTAAGAATTCCTTTTCTTCCATAGGCTCTTGTTCAGCATTCGCTTCGTCATGATAATCTGCGAACATCTCCTTGAGAGTTCGCTCAATAGTCGCGCAAGCGAATGATTTTGCCTCCATGGATTCATCTAGAATGCCTTCTTTGTTAATCGCAACTTCGTCGTGGTCAAATGTGTTCGCGAGGACTTGCTTCGAATGGGCGAACATTCCTTCCTCCTTGGGCGTCCCCGTAACAGGAAATTTTTTGTTGTGATGGAACAATTAAACTCCTCGTTTGTTCCAAATTCACCATAGTTCGTTAGTTGAGGTTCGCTTGTATTGCTTCGCTCAAGTTCTTCGTTTGTGGACTCACGATCTAAGGTCTTAAGGATTCTATCACATTTGGCTAGTGCTTCTCTAAGCATGTTGTCATACGAAGTGTCAGACTTATGTTCGTATTCTTGTTGATGCTGAATGCCTAAGCTAAATTGGTTGTTTGCTTCGTCACACACACGGGCATTCAGTTGATCTAGTCTTTGTGTTGCATTTTGCAAAATCTCATACATCGTTAAGTCAGGATTTGCAGGGGTCTCTTCGCAATTGTGGTTGTCTCCACAAAAGATTTGACTCTGATAGTTCACTGAATAATCCTCTTCTTGCCAAGTGGTTTTAGCATATTGTTCTTCCCAATAAGGGCTTGCTTGGGCAAAGTGTGGCATAGCAAAATTCTGCACTTCGTAGCTTGAAGTCCATTGATTCTGCTGAGCGATTGTAACTTCAACAATGGATTTGGACAGACGAAGTTATACAAGTTTCCTTGATAATTCTCCATCTTCCAAAATCTTTGACAAAATATTTAGGCTCTGGCGAAATCAAATAACGAAATTCAAACTGTTGGTAATACCTACAACAAAGACAATTAAATTGCTAGCTCTTGAATTAAGTACGACTCTCTAAACTAATCTAAACAAAAATTTAATGACACTAATCCCCGGCAACGGCACCAAAAACTTGTTCGCTTCTGAGGTGGTTCGCATTTAGCAAAAATAAAATAGTATTTTAAAGCGAATTGCAAATGCAAGTATACATTATCGATTGCAGCAAGTTTTAAAGTAAGTAATAAGTCATCTCTACAGGGATTAGTTATTAAACTTATGCTTAAGCTAAATTAGAGAGTTTAAGGTAAATAGGTAACAAGGAAATTTGTTGGAAGTTTTGTTGGAAATGAAGTTAGTTCGCTAAATAAGTTCGCTAAGGCAAATTATAAGCAAAACTCAATTGATAAAATCATTAACTTAGCCACGTATAACAATTTGTCAGGTTGTTATGAGTAAAGCTGCAGAAGTTCGCAAAGAAGTTTTCGCAAATTAGTTCTACAACTGCAACTAACGCCCAACTGACTTAGTTCTCTCGAATCTTAAGTTCGTTGAATTTGTACTGAAATTCTAGTAAACCTTATCTCTAAGGGAATGCGAATTGTAAACTCTCGTTTACAAAATACCTAGATTAAAGTATAAAAATATTTACTTATCTCTATGCTAAATATCGAAATCTCTCAACCCTCTCCATATACCTTTACATTCAGCAAACGGCTTTGCTGTAAATTAACTTTGCGAATTCTATGTTTGCTAATTCTGAGTTGAACTTAAATAAACAAGCGAAATAATAAAAGTACTCGGAATTGCATAAATAAACTTTTATAAATGTAAATTGAATAAAACAATAGAATTTGAAAGATGCGAAAAACAATAAATAAGCAGTAAAGTTGCGAAAAAGTAAAGTTGCGAAAAACAATAAAGGAAGCAGTAAAGGAAAAACAGTAAATAAAGCAAATAAAGTGGCGAAACAAATATGAATACTGGTTTGCTGACGATTAAGGTTCCTATCACTGAGTTGGCTTCATGCACAGCGAGTTTCCTTGGTAGTACGATGGATTGATCTCTCAACTCTTTTCCAATCTCTTCAGAATCTTTTGTCGACAGCGTTTTAGCTCTATATTTCTTTCGTAGTGTCTTCGTCGGCAAACTCCGGCTTTTATAGGAGATTGGTTGTGTCCGAAACTCTTGCTCCACGATCTCCACTTTGTCCCTGCAAATCTAGTTAGCGCGCATGTCTCGTGGTTCTGATGCGATCTGGTTTGGATGGTTGACGCGTGTATCTGTCCGATGACTGATCTTCAAGTTCGCTTTCGCTGGATTGAAGACTTAGCGAAAAATACCTTGCAAAACTTAGCAAAACGTTAAATAATTCAACTTCGTAAAAGATTGTGGTATTTTGCTTTTGCGAACTATTTCTAGCGAACTTTAACTATTTGTCATGATATTTTCTATCTTTTATCTATAATTCGCTTCTTAAATCATGTCACGAATGCGAGTAATTATCATCTACTTCTATATATTTTATGAGGTATCTACTCTTTTAGATGTGAGATCCTAACAAATATGATATGTTATTTATTTTTTGCTTCATTCATGTGATTTAAGAAATTCTAAAAGGATTTGATTATTTAAATGAGAATTTATATTGAATAATTAATTATTAAATTGAAAATAATAAGGAATAATTTTCGTTGAAACTCAACCTAGTGAATTTTACCGAATGGGCGGTAGCGTGATTGATTATCTGGTTTGGTGTTAATCCATTTTCACTTACGGTCACAGGTTTGACCCTTAGAATCGGTATTTGTAATCCCACTTCCCTTGTCTCATTCCTTATAAAATTAAATGGAGAATTTCGTAAATATTTAAAGGATTAAGAGTGCTATTTTACTTTATTCGTGATCATCTCTAACACTGTCGCGAATAAAAAAGGGATTGTGCTTAAGATCTTTCTTTGACATTCTTAGAAAATGTGTATTAAATATGAAATTCTATTTCAAAATCAATCGATAATAATTCGATTAGCTCATTTATATTATAGATATTTGGAAGTATATTGTAAATCCTCAACAACTTTAGAAAATCGTTTAAAAACCTTCGTACAGTTTTATTTAAAATATTTTTCTCTCTTCAAAGGCGTCAATGAACCACCAGCAACCGAAAGAATCATCCTGGTAGCTGCCCAATATTCCCAATTGGCCCTGACCATCATTCCTAATTGGTCTTGACCAGCTTTTCCAATACTCATCCAATTGGCTCTAGCATCACTCATCCAATTGGTTGCAACACTCATCCAATTGGCCTTGACAGCACTCATCCTGTTCCTCTTTTTCTAAAATTTTCCTACTTCATCATTTTTTTTCTCAAAAAATAAGAAGGAAAAGTGATGAGGTGTCAAAATAATAATACAAGTCTATTTAAGTAAGCCTTGAATGGTGGATGGACGACCGAAAGTGGAGAATGGGAATTTACGCCAGGCAAGGAATTTATGTGGCCCGTGAGATTCTGTAGGATCGAAAGACAACACTAGAGGGGGATGAATATGGTTCACCAACTTTTTAGTTCTTTAAAAATATATTTTTATAATCTAAACTTTTTTATTCTAAAATCACTCAACAAGCAAATATCATACGCAAGAATTAAATAGCAGAAATTAAAAGTTAAGGGAAGGGAGATTGACACCGAAGTTTATAGTGGTTCAGAAATCCCTAATCCACTTCTCAAGACTACTTCTTGAGTATTTTACTAGGTGATTCTCTTGCGGGTGAGAACCAAACCGACACAACCCTATTTTTCCTAGGCTAAAGAGAAACCTAAATTCTTTTATCGGGTCAAGAATTAAACCACTACTACCCTTTCTTTTTTAGGCTAAAGAGAAACCCAAATCATTTTACCGGGTATAGGATGAAATCACTCAAACTCTATTTTTTCTAGACTAAGAGAAACCCAAATCCTTTTCACTAGGATTAAACCAATTGCATTTTCTCACAACCCAAGGTGTAACCCACACCTTAATATAATTCTCAAATAACAAATAAAAATTACTCTCACAAAATACCTCTCGTAGGCAAGATTCGCAAGTTTGGTGTTGACAGTTTTTTCACAAGATTTGCAATGCGCCGATTCAAGAATGTGTGAAGTAAAAACTAACTTTTAGATGTTGTTTTTAATATGATAGTTGTTGTAGAAATGTTGTTGTTGAGACTATGAATTTAATGGAAAGAAGGATGAAAGGTATTCTTTGGATTTAGGACAAAATGATTGACGAACGAGATTTTATGAGGATATGATGAATGGTAGCCATCAGATTTACGACAAATGTGGTGTATGACTGGGATTGAATAAAAATGAGATGAAATGTGTTTAGGTCCAAAAGGAAACAATTTGAAAATGAAAAACCGGTTTTTTTTCATACACCTTTTTTCTTCAAATCTTGATTCGTCCATATCTTCTTCATTAAAACTCCAATTTTCAAGATTCAAAATGCGTTAGAATCATCTCTCCAAGATCTACATAATAAATACTTAAAAACTCCAAAAATATCAGTACAAAAATTCGAGTTTGTTATCATCAAAATATTAATTGATTAATTAATTAATTTAAGATAATTGGCAAAAAGCCAACAATCTCCTGCTTTTTGATGATGACAAACTATACAAGAAAAATGAAATATAAAGTTGTATTTGATGTAAGATATAAACAAAAACAAAACAAAAGCGATAGTTCAGAGACTAAAATTGGACTTTTGATAGCTCATGGACCAAAATGGAACCTGCATGATAGTTCAGGGACCAAAATGGTATTTTACCTTTTTTTTACTTCATCACCTTCTTCCTCTTTTCTTAAAAGAAAAAATAAAAACAAACAAAACCAAAAAAGCTCATCCTCTTCCTCCTATTATTATCCTCCTCTTCTCTTCATCATAAAAAAAAAAAAAAAACCAGCTAATATTTTTCTCTTCAAATGTGTCAATGATCCGACAACTGAAAGAATCATCCCGGTACATGTCCAATATTTCTAATTGGCCCTCACCAGGATTCCCTATTGGCCCTGACCAGCATTACCAATTGGCCTTGACCAGCTTTCCCAATACTCATCTAAATTGGCCTCGACAACACTCATCCAATTGGCCCTGACAACACTCATCCAATTGGCCTGAGCAGTACTCATCCATTTGGTCCTGACAACACTAATCCAATTAACCCTGGCCTAACTAATCCCATTTTGCGGCGCTTTTCTCAGTTGGTGGCGCATCATCTCAATTTGTGTATCATCATCACAATTGGCGCATCATCATCCTAAGGACCAATTCTGATAAATTTAACTTCAAGCCTTGTTTGTTTTCCATATACAACCCAACTTGAGAGGGAGTGTTGGTTTATATTAATTTTAGTAGAATAGTATTTTATCTTTTAATCATGTTTTCCTTTTAGGATTAGGTTAAATCTTATTTTCTCCTTTTTCATTGGGTATTATCTTTTCCTTTTATGATTAGATATTATACTTTCCTTTTATAATTTGGTCATGTATTGTAGTCGATTTAAACTCCTTGTTGAGTTCATTAGTAAATGAAGAATTTGAAGAATTTGAATTCTATCTTTCAACAGTTGACCGCGCATCACGATGTGGTATAGTGGTAAATGATTAGATTATAGAAAGACAAGACTTTATTAATTAAAGGTCATCCATTCGCAATTGCAGCATTACACAAGTATACGTAGTCGAGAGTGTAGTAAGTGATAAGTATTTATATTTATATCGATCCCACAGAGATTGATGTCTAGATTTACATTTTTAAGAACATAGTCAAAAAGAAATAAAAGAAAGTGTTTAGGTTTTGAAAATAGTTTGTTGTTGGTTTTGGAAATACAAAAAGTAAATATGCAATGCAATGAGTAAAAATTTACTACACAATCCTAGAAGATATCAGGCACGAGGCTAGCTAATGTGACTCTTGCTTCCTATACAATTGAATGCTTCCGCATTTCAATGGTTTGTGAAGAATGTGCTTCCGCATCGAAACATCATCTGAGAACTAGGCAACGCAAGTAAAAGTGAGGTTATTCCCAACTCCCTAAATAACGAACAACAGTTCGTACAACCTACCATAGCATACTGGGTCAACATGTACATCTTCCTTCCAGAATATATCAAGGCTCATGCGTGGCTAGCAAGACGGCGCATGAGTTTAGATAAAGCAGAGCAGTGTAAGTGTAATTAGCATTCGAACCTAACATGCAACTAATCATGCAAGTAAATAAAATACTCCTATAACGCAATCATAGTTTCAAAACAAGGTAGAAGTTAAACCAGCCGATTTTATTCATCCACAATTGTTCCTCTACTACAACTATTCCTAATAAAACAATAAAAATTGGAATTGATGAGAATGTAAAGTGCGCAGTCCCCTTGTCATCAGCTTCCGCAACACAACCGATGCTTCCTCCTGGGATTCGGCCTAATCATTCAATTAGTCAGCCATCCGATCAGCTCACCCAACTTCGACCTTCTTCTGGATATTTATAGTGTAAAGTTACTTTATCGGCAAGTTGGAATCTTCATAAATGAAATCTCGTGATTTGCTTCCTCTAATTTCTCTGATTGACATCGTCATAATGTTTGATTTTATTCTCCAGATTATTTCCTTGTCGATGTCATTTCTCGAAGGCAACTGCCATGTCAGCATGTTTGTCGTGCGTGATTATTGCCATCCATGCATTTCAGCTCCATGATTCTCTTTCTTGTATAATCCTGCAAAATGTGATCTTTTAGTGCGTTTTCCTTTCAGTTTCCGCATAATTGTAAAAGTGATGCTAAAATATGTATGCATGCGGAATTCTACAGTTTAAGTGCATTCTTGTTCTCCTCGCACTCATCTTTTCTCTAAATTTAATAATAATGCAGACTAATGCATCCTAAATTATGCTCTATTTGAGAGCTATCAAACCCTCAAACTTAAATCATTGTTTGTCCTCAAGTAATGCATAACTGCCTAGTTATTATTTTATTTCAATTCAGCATCAAACTTTATTTCTTTGGTCTAACTTCGCATGTCTCATCGCATTCTTATCATTCGCTAAAGAAAGCTTCCTTCTCATTCACTCGTTCAACTTCTCAAAAAATTTAGCTCTAACTTAGAATCCTCCTTATCATGGCTAATAGATTGTACATCATCGCAAGTCGTTCCCTTCACTATGTTTATCATATCGCAATCACTTCTAGTCTAAAGTTTGCCTAACATATTATGTCATGTCTTTACATAGGTTCTTAACCCTTCGAGGATTTCTGCTGTGCTAAACGCATTCCTTGTTGGTTGCACTCATGCACATCGTTCTGTTGTATTTAGCATGTCGCATTCTTGGTAGAATACTTTATCTAAATGATCAAACTTACAGACAACAGAGTATTTAAGAGTCCTAAGGCTTATACGCACTTGTACTCATTCCAAAATATGTTAATCTTTATTTTATGTTTCTTTCAATTTTTTTTTCATGCGATATTCGCATTATATCACTCATCGAGCAATCCCTCACCCCCAATCTTAAATTCTTCATTGTTCATAATGAAGGCGAGGCTTAGTTCCCCCAAACTTAGCCATTGCTGTGATTGCAATATTCTAAACAAACTTCTGCGACTTCCTTGCAAATTTTTGATCATTTCCATCATTCATAATAAAGACTACTCTAAGCTAAGTTAAAATTTTCAGAAATTTAAGAACTCTCGAAATCGAATTCTACTATCTTTAACAAATAATAATATTGCGATTAAATACCTCAAAAATAGACTTTCAAAATTTAAAATTTACTGAATTCAAATATTGTGAAATTCAAATTGCATCCTAAATGTGATGTTGAGTCCTATCAGAATAATGCGACTACTACGTGAAATGCATGTGAAAAATAAAAATTCAGAATTGAAATATGAAAAGCATTTTAAAAGAGAACGAAACCTCCATCTAATTTTTCATATTGTTGCTTGGCCCTTCTCCTTCATCATTCTGCGCATATCTCTTAGGTCTTGGTACCATTGCGTTGTAACGGCCCAGGAATTCGGAAACGTCTTTTGAGCTTAGTCTCGGCCGTTACAGCTACCGTTGGGTTATTAATTGAGAGGTTCTTAGTTCTGTTGATTATCGTTCTCGTTCTTGGTTTTCTTGGATTTTAGGTGTTTGGTGGATTATGGTTGGTGGCATTCCTAAAATGACAGAAACAGGATTTAATTATTGCCCTTGGTGAATTTTGAAGCCAAATTGACCAAGTTTAGAGTAGAAATAAGAAGTTAAAAAGGGGTTTTCTTTTGGAATGTAATTTATGTTTTAAAAGAGGAAATATTAGGGATTTTTATTAGGGATTTTAGTGTTAATTAAAAGAGAAAAAGAAAAAGAAAAAAAAAAAAGAAAAACCTAACTCCTCTTCTCTCTCCCACTATCCCGTCGCCACCCTTCCCCCTTCGTGAGCCTCAGCCCCTGCCGTCCGTCGCGGCCAATTTCTGGCCGTCCCTTCTCCGCCGCAGCCGAGGCCTCCGACAGCACGCTTAGTCGTCGCCGGCAGTCCTTGCGCAGACCCATCGCGCGCGCGCCAGCACCAGTCGCGTCTGCGTCCGTTCCAGCCGTGCTGAGACTCGCGCGACCTCGCCTCAGCCGCGTCTTCTCCGCCGTGCTCGCACAACCCGTCTCACCAAGCTGCTGTCCGAGTCGCCCCTGCACAGGCCATCGATGCAGCGTGTGTTTGCAGCCGCGTCTTCGTGTCGGGTTCCGGGTTTGAGTTTTGGGTAAGGTGCCTAAACTCGATTTCTGTTTTGGTTGTCATTAGCAGTGAGTTGGTTTTGACTAAGGGTTCTCGGGTTTGGACAGCCACGTCAAGCGTTGCTTTGAGCGAGTGTTTGAAGGTTGTTTGTGTTATGGTTTCAGAAATGGTTGTTGTAAGTTTGCCTTGTTTGGGCTTCGCTCTTGGACAAGTGTTGGACAGCCGCGTTGAGCTAGAGTTGGGTAAGTTTCAAAGTCTTTCTTGTTGGGTTGAAGCTCGTTAAAGTTATGGGATCAACTCTCTTAGTGGCTGGTTTTATTGTTATAAAATTGTTATGTTGGGCTGTTATTTACTAATTGTTGTTGTTTTAGGTTGCTTCGTGGTGTTGAGCAGCGTCGTGCCTCCGTTTGGGTAACCCTTCTTCGTTGCCGCCGTTTGGTTTTAGGGGTTGTCCGTCTAGTACGATATTTGATTTTAATTGTACTTATTTGTTTGCTAGGTTTATTTATCGTTGGCGATCTGCAACTCTAGGAGCACTTTTATTCGTCGCTGGTTTGTAGGTTGCCAATTCAAGTAAGGATTTCCCTACCGTGGTTTGTGGACAACTCGTTGGAGTTTTGTTGGCTGTTGTATACTTGTGAATATGCGAA
>JBBMEF010070828.1:0-10626 GCA_037832685.1 Sicyos baderoa | reverse complement strand
AGTTTGTTTTTGTTTTTAAAAGTTGGTTAGTATTCTCCTACTTTCTTAAAGAAAGATGGATAAATGGTAGGAAAGATAGAGCACATTGTAGGAAAGGTTAAGAATGGATGAATCTTAAGAGGTTACAAAGGATCAGAAAGGAGAGGGAAAGGTTAATAAAAAGGTTAAGTTTACGAGGTTAAGAAAGAAGCTGCTTAAAAGAGTTGAATTTAAGACAGAATAGACTTAAATTTGAAAAACAAAAAACAAGAAATCAAATGGTTATCGAACCGGACCTTAATGTTTGAAAAGTGTTGCAATCAACTTTTTTCACTTAAACTTAACCAATATTGAGGGGTAAAATTGTCATTCTAGAAAAAATATTTCTCCTCAATCTTTTTTTTTTCTCCTGGAACTTCCATAAAATCCCTCTATCCATCTCTCTTCTTTAATAATCTTTATCTTTGGGAAATCAAAAGACAATATCGAAAATCTTTGAGTGATTCAACATTCTGGGATGTTGCGATTTCTAGAATGTCCTTTTCCCCGATCCACCAAAAGTTGTAAAATTTTCATAAACCCATGAAAGAAAAATGGAAAAAATTGAAGAATCCTTTCATTGTGATTGTACCTTATTTTTCTAGTCATTAATTCGAGCCAGCCGGGCTTAATTTTTCCACATGAATGCTGCTCAGAAAATATTTTTTTTAAAAAAGTAAGAAAGTAAAATGGAAAGGAAAACAAGAAAATCAGTGGAAATTGATCTCAATTTCATTTTATTGGACCGAATATCCGTTTAGATTTTATGGACTTTGATACCATGTGAGAGAATATGGAGTTCCACCTCAAAACCAATTGGCAATGAGGGGAGTAACACATATCTCTTTTATATTGATTTTGGACTCTCCCACTTTCCAATGTGAAATATTTGTGAAATATATTTGTGAGATCCTAACATAAATAATTTGTACAAGGGATCTCATAGGTGTTTAAGGTTTCTAAGCATGGCTCTCTCTTTCAAATGAATGAAATCGGTAAAGGTGTTTTATATAGGAGCACCAATACACATCTCTCATGATTAGTTAAAACTAACTCTTAATTAACCTAAGTTAAACATTAACTCATCTTAAGAATTAATATATGATGTGTAATTCACCTATTATAGTATAAATCTTTTAAAAATGGTAATGAGTGGTAGGGACTTTCATTCTAACTTTCATTCCATTTTCAATCTTTAGTTCCATCCTTTTCATTTCAAATCTTCTCTAAATAATTAAGAAAAACAAAACTAAAACAAAAAACCATCAAAGAGAGACTTAATACTGGTTAAATTTAAGAAGAGAGATAGATCGAGGGATTTATGGAACTTGGAGGAGAAAAAAAAAAAAAAGGAAAAGAGAGATTGAGGAAGGTTGAGGAAGGAGGAGAAAGAAACCTTTTTCTGTAATGACAATTTTATTCCACAATATTGATTAAATTTAAGAAAACAAAGTTGATTGCAACACTTTTCAAAAATTAAAGGTATAATTGATCAAATTAAAAATTTAAAGGTGTAATTGTTACAAATCACATACTTTATAGTGGTTCGTACATTTTTCCCAAGATTTTATAAGTTCAACAATGAAAAAGGTAAACATTAAAAAAATGAAAAAGGTTGAAATCACATAGATGAAAAATAATATTAAAATTTAAAGATCTGAACTCTACTTATAAAAAAGTTAGTTAACATTTTACTCTGTGTTGTTAGAAAAAATAGTAACTAATTTCTCTACCATATTGAATAAATATTATTAATTTTTAGTATGTATCAAGTAACCAAGACGATTTATTATTAAAAAAAAAAAGAAATTTACACTCAAATTTCCTACCCCACATTAAAATATCATTTTAAAAATATTGTAAATATAGCAACATTTTTCAAATACTATTGATAGACTCTATCAGACACTATTGATGGAGTCTATCAGACATTATCGATAGAGTCTATGAAATCTGATTTTGCTATATTTGCAAATATTTTCATTTTTTTGCTATTTATGTATTTTTTTGTAATATACATACAAATTCCCAAAAAAAAAAGACGTTTTGAAAACTAAAAAGGAACCAAATACATTACGATGCCGTTGAGCTACTCCTTTTGTTGGTCAAGATCCTCTAAATCAATGTTAACAAAAACAATGGCAATAGGGTGAACAATGTTATTGATTCCTTGTACGTATAAATAATTAATCACTGAACTGAGTCAAATTGTGAATGAAACCTTATAAGAAATTGCACATTCATGGAGGAAGAGAATACCTAAGTTGAAGAAGTGTCGTTGGTTGTGCAAGAGGTATACACAAGGAGATGAACTCTCCATTTTCTCATTTTAGTTACTGTTGCTTACAAGTACGTTCCAATGATATTTTGTACTATTTAATATGTTTTGTAACTCAACAATTATGGATACCCATTTAACCAATAGTTTTGTTTAGTACAAATTGAGAGAAGGATGACCAACAAATTCTACGTAAAAATATAAATACTTTCAAGATTCAAACTCGTGACTATAAAGTTTAAATAGATTAACATCGACCCTTAATAATCAATGACTAAGAGATATTACTCTCGTCGTCTATATATATATATATAAAAGAAGTAAATTGCGAACAATTATGGAATTATTGTTAATATTTTGGGTCGATTGTAGGAAAGGGCTTGGAGAGAGTCCAAAATGAGGGTTGATTATCTCTAATGTGGGCTTAGGCTTAAAGAATGCTAGATTTGGGCCAGGTTCGGGTTGAATGTGCAAAATAAATGGTTTTTTTGAAGTACAAATGGAAAAAATAGTGACAGATTCTCGAGATTGGATGTGTGAAGTTAATGTTAAACTAGTTTACAAATAAACAATAAAATTACGGTGTTATTGACTCGTTAGGTAAAACAGAAAAATTATTTAGATAAACAATGTTAAGCTAGTTTACAAATAAACAATAAACAAATATTTAGATAAAACAGATAAACAGAAACAATGGAAGACTGCAGAGGAACAGATAATTTCTCCATAATAAATTTCCCCAAAACCTTAACCAACACTCCATCTTTCTTTTTTGTCCTCCGCCATGTCTCCACCGTCCGATTCCTCCTTCCAATTCCATTCCAGATCTTGGCGCTTCTCGCCGTCCTCCGCCGCCGCCAATTTTGGAGATCTTGTTTTCCAAGATTCCGGCGCCGACGCCGAGGTGTTCTTGGTATTTATGAACCCATTCTCCTATTCCTCTTCTGAAACTTCCCAAATGGTCATGGATCGTATTTTGTCGCATTCGGTACTTTCCCATTTTTTTGGTCAATTTTGTGAAATTTTTTTTACTCTGTTCCGACCAAAATTCGATTCTGTTTTTTTTTTAGCAGGATGCGTCTCCTCGGACTTCCGGTAGGCTGTCGCACAGCAGCGCCGCCCTCAGCGACGGTTCATTGGCCGGAAGCCCACCTTTTTCTACCTCCGAAATCGCCGACCTCGAACCCAAGGTTCGTTTTGTAGATAATCTTACTGATTTTCACAAAAAAAATCATTGAACTTATTAAATTAACATCAAACGTTATTAAGTACGGACAGGCTCCTCTTTCAATAATACTTTTTTTTCAAGAAATTCTTCCTCTTTTTTTTTTTAACTTGGCACCACATTGATGCCTTAGGCAAAATTTGACCCAAGTCTCACAAACTAAGACACATCTCAAAATATCTCCAAAAAAAAAAAAAGCTTCTAAAAAAAAAAAAAGACACAGATAGATTTTTAATATTTAAGTCAATATTTCTCTTTTGATTTTATCCAACGGTCACAACTCAAATTTGTACTAATGTTGTATGGTCCACTTAAAAGATGAGTCATTCAATAATTTTATTGTTTGGTTGTAAATCAGTTTAATATTGGTGTTACCGATTCGAATCTTGGAAGATTTGATATTTGTAATCTTCTCCCCCAATTTCAAACTAAACCGAATTTATTTTAAAAATATATGTTGAGTTGAACGAATTAAAAATTGTTAAGTATCCGGACAATTTCATAAAACTTAAAACATTATAACCAACCCAGCTAGTTAGTCTTATTGGTTGGAGTCATTGTTTTTTTTTTTGTACACCATAAGTTTCATTTTTTATTTTCCGTTTTGGCGAAAAACATAGAAGGATAAGTTCTATTTAACGACAGAACTATTAAAAGAAACCATTTTCATCTATTTCACAACAATACTAAATTTGACTGACAAATTTTGGGTTTTAGGTAATTATTGTTGGTAATTATTTTAGCCTTTTATTGTTTTTTTCAGTTTAATTTGGCATTAGAATTCCAATTAACGATCACCTGAATTGGTTAAGTATTAGCCATTCATTTGGGGTTTGAAAATAACTAATCTTTAGGCATTTAGGATCTCGCCCAAATCAATGGTAATTAAATTCCGAGAAACAGGGCTTTTCCGGCGAGGCTAATTTCAACCGATTTGAAATGCCAATCTCAACTATCAATCAATTAACCAAAACCCCATTTCAATTGAACCATTCTAAATCATGAAACGTCGATATCCAATGCAGCTTCACCTCTCCAACTATTCATCAAGTTCCAGTTCCAGAGGCGCCGCCACGGTCGGCGGCGGAATGACGGTGGGCCGGTGGTTGAAGGAGCGGAAGGAGAGGAGGAAAGAGGAAAACAGGGTGCAGAATGCTAAGCTTCATGCTGCTATTTCGGTTGCAGGGGTGGCCGCCGCCATCGCCGCTGTGGCCTCCGCCTCTGCGAATTCCTCTCCTGGCGGAGATGACGGCGAGGATGTGCCGAAGACCGATACGGCTTTGGCCTCCGCCGCCACGTTGGTCGCCGCTCAATGCGTGGAGGCGGCGGAAGCTATGGGAGCTGAACATGATTACCTTGCCTCTGTTATTAGCTCCGCCGTTAATGTCAAGTCCGTCGGTGATATTATGACTCTCACCGCCGCCGCCGCAACAGGTTGTTTTGTCGTTAAGTTGAATCAAACTTTATTTTTTTATATATAATTCATTGATTTATTAGACGCAAAATTATCAATTTTAGATTTTTCTAAAAAAAATTTGATAAATTGAGATTTATTGAAAATTTGAAATTACCGTAGGTATAAAAAATGTTTTTTTTTTTCTTTTTGAAATTACACCAACTGGAAAGGAAGAAATTCGAACTCATATACACTAATGTCCTCGAGTAACTGCCGCTCTTGTTGGCATATAAAAACTGTTTTAAAACGATTACTGAATTATTATATTTTTTTTTTAGAGTTCACACATCTCTTTTTTTTTACTTTATATTTATTATAAAAGAAAAAAAATGTGTGGCTACAAATTAACGGTAGGGGTGGCTACCCAAGATACACCTAAATTTTCTTCTATAAAATATTAAAAACATAAATGTGTATATAATTTGATTGAAATAGAAAAGTGAGAGTGTGTGTTTGGATGGGTGGAATATTGTAGCACTAAAAGGAGCAGCGACGCTGAAGTCGAGGGCGATGAAGGAAGTGTGGAATGTGGCGGCGGTAATTCCGGGGGAGAAAGGGATCGGATCAGCATGCATCGGCGGCGGCGGCGGCCATGGTAACTTCAGTACTGGCGCCGGTGATGATATTCAAATATCAAATTACCCTCAACCTTCACCCTGCACCCAAGCCTCACTTCAACACGATCATCAACATAATTTCCTCACTGTCTACTATAGAGGATTCCTCGCCAATGGCTGCGACCTTCTTAAACGTACTCGAAACGGTAATTGCTATCGATACACAACTTTTATTTCAACAATTTTAATTATTGCACATTTTTCTTAAATATGAAACTTTAAGGAAGTAGGTGAGCAGGTTGAGCTATTACTCGGCTGGCTACTATTTAGTGTGTTTGGATTGAGGGTTTATTCTACATTTGGATAAAATATTGTTTTTATTTCGACCACTCATAACCACGCCAGTTTTTGATTTTCTATCGCGAACACTCATAACTTTTGTTTTATTCAAACGAGATAAACTATCATTGATCCTTATATTATGTGCTTGAATGTTATTGTAGGGGATCTTCATTGGAAACTCGTCTCTGTTTATATCAACCGAAGGAATAAGGTATTTTGTATTTCTCTTAATTTTATTTGTTCCTTTTTAGTTTGAATTTGTTTGGATGAAAAATAATATTGTACTGCATGGGGAAATGGATTTCTAAGAGGAAAATATAGATTGTTACTTTTATTATTATTTCATCCTTTTCAGTCAACATCTTGACTATAAAATGTTGCATAAGCACTTGACAAGGCTAGTAAAGTAATATTGTATCGCATGTGCTTTTCTCCCAAAATAATTACTAAAAATTAAACATATTTATAACTATTTTCTACCAAATTTCCTTTAAATTTTTGTATTCCAATTCATTTGATTGAAAACTACCCATTAATGAACTAATTAAAATTTGAAATGGATGGTACAGCGCACTAAAGTATGATCAGCTTAAAAAATGGATTTTGGGAAAAGGAAATAATTATGTCATATAATTTAAGGATGAAAAAATTCGAATTCATGTTCTGTTGATCAATGAATGTACATTAATATTATCGAGCTAATACTTTTGTTGGCAGCATAATCTAATTATCAAAACTTCTTTATGTGGCTCAATTAATTTTTATTAAAACAATAAAATATGGTTCAAAATATTTATCTTCACAAAATTCATTTTTGAAGTTTTTATTTAAGTTTTTCTCTTTTGTGAAGTGATTTCCATTTAATTGGGGAGAGACTGTTTGGGTATTATTCTACAGGTAGTGGTGAAGATGAAGAGCAGGCACGTGGCTGGGACTATTACAAAAAAGAAAAAGAGTAAGTTTTTTATATTATATTTTAAAAAATTAATTAGCATGTCAACTAATTACCTTATAGTTCTAATTTGAAAGACAAAAACAAATAAATGTATATAAATAATTAGTTCTAATTTGAACGAATATGAAATGTGCGACTCTATTAAGATTTTCTCCATTTCATGGGGATTGACAAAAGCCAAAGCACCGCAGCAAAGTTGGAAAAGAAAACCGATTTTTCTTTTTATTTTTTTAAATATTTTCAGTGTCAAATTAATTATGATAAGTCAACCAAGAAATCAAACGTATGGATTTTTAGCTGATTTTCACAATACCAACACTTTTTTTAGAAAAAAAATTAGTTACAAACCACAACCAGTTAACAAAAGTATAAAATGTAGTTTTTTTTTTTTAGTACAAATTGGGAGAGGGGATTACAATATCGACTCTTCCAGGGTTTGAACCCATGACGCTGGTATTGAACTGCTTTACAACCAATCAATGAAACTACTGCACCACTGATTCTTTCGGTAAAAATATGAAATGTAGTTGGAACTACTAATTTTAAGTTTTATTTAGAAAAACTAAAATTACCGTTATTTGAAAACAGTAATACTCTTTATGACGGATTTGTGAATTTTTACTATATATATATACGAGTATAAAAAGATAACTTGTGAATTAGCGTGACCTAAACTTTTTTCTTTTGAAATTATATAAATTTGCACAGATTTGGTGCTGGGTGTAGTGAAAGACATTCCGGCATGGCCGGGGCGGCACCTACTGGAAGGCGGCAATGACCGCCGCTACTTCGGGCTGAAGACGGTGGCTCGAGGGGTGGTGGAATTCGAGAGCAGAAACCAAAGAGAATATGACATGTGGACACAGGGAGTGTCCAAGCTTCTTCTAATGGCGCCTGAAATAACTAGTAGGTTTTGAGATCTGCATGTATTAGATTAATGTAAAATACATTTTATAAGTTGTTATTCTTTCTGTTACAAAGTTGTTGATTAATTTGTTATTTGTTGCAAACCTGCAAACACCTGTACAAATACCTCATTTGAGAAGAATAATACACTTTTGCAAATTCTTCCATATCACGTTTTTTTCTGTGCTTTTAATATGGTATCAGTTGAATGATAAACCACTTCCGTGCCATTTCCTTGCGAAAGTCATTTTTTTCTGCAACTATTCATCGTCTTCGTTGCAAATCTTCTCTGCAACTCTTCATCTTCCTCAATTCAATGGCGTCTGATACAGATTCCCTTGCTCCAACTGAGCATAATGCTCCAACCGAGCATCTTGCTTCAACTGAGCGACTATATCATCCATCTGAAAGTTCGCAGAATCCTTATTTCTTGCATCACAGTGATACTTCCAATGTAGTGCTCGTTTCTGAACTACTTCATGAAGATAATTACATCACCTGGTGCAGATCCATGAAGATTGGCTTGACTATTCGAAACAAGCTAGGGTTCGTAGATGGAACCATCGAAAAGCCAACTTTGAAGGATCTTCTTCCTCTCTGGACTAGAAACAACTACGTCGTCATAGCGTGGATCCTCAATTCGGTCTCGAAGAGCATATCGTCCAACATCATCTTCTCCGATTCAGCAAGGAGCGTATGGCTGGATCTGCAAGAACGATTCCAGAAACGCAACGATCCACGAATCTTCCATCTGAAATGGAAATTAGCCAACATTCGTCAAGATCAAGATTCAGTAACTACTTATTTCTCCAAAATCAAGACATTATGGGATGAATATGCATCTTACAGGCCTGCTTGCACCTGCGGATTATGCACTTGTAAGGGAGTGAAATCAATTGAATGTTTCGTTCAATTTGAGTACCTAATCACATTCCTCGTGGGATTGAATGACAAGTTTAGTCACGCTCGATCTCAGATCTTGACTATGGAGCCAGTTCATGATGTAGTAAAGGCTTTTTCATTGATCGTTCAAGAGGAAGAACATAAACTCGAAGAAACATCTGATTCTTTTGTCATCCTCAACGTATCTTCCAAGCCAAACAACGCGACGAACAAAAATAAACCACGTCCAGTTTGCACTCACTGTAATCTGCAAGGCCACACAGTTGGTAAGTGCTATCGACTTCACGGTTTTCCTCCTGGTTATCGCCAACGAGGACATAACAAGCATGCTAGCACTTCGCCTTCTTTTTCCAGTAGCCAACCTCACTTGTCTTCTTCCCCGGTGAATCAGGCTATTGTAGAAGGACTGTCTGTCGAAGATTCTTTTCTCCAGTACACATTGTTGTCTGGGGACCATTTCGCACTCATGCTCTTACTGGTCACAAATTTTTTCTATTGAAGTTTGTAGTAGATACACTTGAGTCTTCATGCTTCACAGGAAATCAGATGTTGTTAAAATCATACCACGGTTTGTTCAGTTGGTAGAAACATAATTTGGGGTCACCATCAAATTTTTCGGTCTGACAATGCTAAGGAATTTAATTTCTCTGAGTTTTTTGCATCCAAGGGAATTCTACACCAAAAGTGTGTTGCTCGACCTGAACAGAACTCAGTGGTGGAGAGGAAACATCAACATATACTAAACGTAGCCAGGGCTCTATTCTTCCAATCTAGAGTTCCCCTCAAATTTTGGAATGAATGTGTGTTATCTGCAGTGCACCTTATTATTAGAACTCTTTCTCCTATTCTTAAGTGGAAAACTTCCTTTGAACATCTACATAAGGCCCGAGTTGATTATTCTCATTTAAGAGTGTTTGGATGTCTTTGCTTTGCATCAACTCTTTTATCTGAAAGACATAAGTTCAGCCTCCGAGCCATTCCTTCTGTATTCATAGGATACCATGCAGGTATGAAAGGTTTTAAACTCTATAATATTGAAACACAACAGATATACATATCTCGTGATGTGGTTTTCAAAGAGCAAGAGTTTTCTTTTCATAAAGTCACTTCACAGAATGAAAATATCGACCTACCATTCCTATCTTCTAAAAATGATAAAATAATAAAACTTCTAAAAGACTTACAAGTACAGTTTTCATAGAGCAATACTTACCAAATGGTGGGTAAAGTATTTTGGAAATACTTACCCATCCTTACAACCACATGTTTTTATTTTATAAAAAAAATTTGATATTGATTGATGGAGAGAGAAATACAAAAAGGTAAAAATATGTGGTTGTAAGGTTAGTAAGTATTTTCAAAATACTTACTCGGTAAGTATTTTTAAAATACTTACTCACCCTTAAATAAGTATTTCCTGTTTTCATATGTATATGGGGGACTGTTTGAATGGTCAAGAAATGAAACAAAAACAAAAGGATTGTAATATGAGGAACAAAAAAAAAAGAAAAAAAAGTGGTGGGTTTGTAAAGTAAAAGGCAAGTGTGTGAAGTTGTTTTGTTCGAATGGGGAACACAAATTGTACAATTATATAAGTTTTTTTTTCTTCCTTTTTTTAATAAGTTTTTCCTCATTTTTGTTAGGGTTCTTTTTAATGGTTTTAAGATAAATGACACAAATCTCTCTTAAACTTTTCATTTTAACAATTAGAATAACAATTTTTAGGATCGAATCTTTGTGGTGTTGAACTCGATTGTCATTAAACAATAAAATTATAATAAATGGTGTAATGATAATATCCAATTAATTCTTTGTACTTTATTAAATGTTACAGTATAATCTTATAAACTTTGTTAAGTTTCAATCAACCTTTGTGGACATATTAAAGTAATATGGGCTCTTTGCAGGACTTAGGGCATGTTTGCCCCATGGACAAACGGAGGAGTTGGCTTGGCTTGACTTCTATTCCATGTTTGCCCCATGGAC
>JBBMEF010070817.1:0-10627 GCA_037832685.1 Sicyos baderoa | reverse complement strand
GCAAATTCCCTAATTATTATCTCCATAATAATTCCAATTTATATTTAGTAATTGCGGAATTTGTCTTAGGACACAATTCCTTCATATCTCTCTTGTCAACTAGCCATGTAATAAGACATAAATGTATTAAGTGCACTATAGCTCACCACACAACCATATATAACTATGTTCAAGATAAGTTACGCAGTAATCATTCTACAATCATAATTGAACTCTAAAGAGACTACTCATAGCTACTTACACGGTTTAAAGTTCGGGAAGCAGCAATCGAACAAATACATTCTCAACTTATAATCTTGAGAACATCTTCTTGAAAGAACACCCACCATTAGCTTTTGTGAAGGTTAAACTTGCATTTAGATGAGTTCTGCATAATATCCATGGAGAAAATCAACTAAATCACCATGAAACATATAAATCCAAGCTTCAATGACCCTTTCCGGAGTTTCAGATGATCAGAGGCTGAAACTTAGTTCTTACCGTGCCAAACTATATAGCAGAAGAAAGAGGAGAAGAAGACGAAGCCAACGCAACAAGAATCACGCGAATCCAAGTTCAGAATCAAAAGTTATGGCTCTTTCAAGTCTCACCAATTGTAAGGAATATACTTTCGCCCAAAAATAGTGATTAAACTGCATCTTCCCAAAAAATTTCGTTTAATCCGTGCGGGCTTGAACCCATCAACTTATACACCCCAAATCTATCCATCATCAATTGAGCTACCCCATAATGATTATCTAGTTACACATGTCATTCATTAAAACCTCATTCTTTACAATTTCTTTTTTTTTTTTAATCAAATTATTTTACATTTAGTTTACATTTATATTTATTTTCTTCTAAAATTTAAATTCACATCAAAACTAAAATTATGGGTTCATCAATATATTGAAATTAAAAAATAGTTTAATTATAATTTTAGTTAACATTAATCTATATAACTGACAATTTTGTTATTTTAGAGACTAAAAGTGTGCATTATTAAACTGTCCATAAAATTGTTCAATTTTGACTTTTTTTACCGTACAAATTAGGTGAGGGAGACAACAAACCTTACATAGAAGATACAACAACTCTAAAATATTATGAGATTCAAATATCAATTTTGACCCATAAGAACCAAATTAAAACCCAAGAACCAAATATTTTTCCTAACATTTAAAAAATGATCACTTTTAATCTTCATGTATTTTCAAAATAAAATTCACATAAAATTGAAATAATCAGTTAAAAGATAATTAGTTTATTTTTTAGTATAAAAAATTTAAAATTAATTTAATCAATATTATTTTATATAACTAATGATTTTATTGTCTTAGATTAAAAATGAGCATCTTTCAAATATTAATGATAAAATTATTCAATTTTGATATATATATGTACCAAACTAAAATTAGTCTAATTCTAAAAAAAAAAAAAAAAAAAAAACCTCCAAATCTAATAACTAAGTACTAAAAAAAAAAAAATCTATTAACTAAATATATTTTTCCAAATGAAAAATTCCAATATCTTTCTTTCTTTTTATTTGCTTGTTTAATTTTTTTTTTTTTTTTAGAAAAGAATCCAATTGTTTTCTTTTTGAAATTCCCAAATTATCTCCGTGACTGCCCATTAAACAAAAAACTATCACAATTGTTTTTTAGAAAAATAATATATATGTATATATTTTTTGAGTAAAAGTGTAAAACCCTTAATCACTCATTAATTAGTAATTAGAAAAAAAATAATAAAAAAAAAAGTAATTAAAGAATTTAGAATGCAGCGCCCCTGACGAAGAAAAGGAATTCAATTATCAAAATTTGAACAATATAGTATTATCTAAATAAGACAAATAAAACACAAAATAAAAAGTAGAAATCATTAATATTTTTAATTAATTTCAAATTGATTTTGCCTCAGATTTTTTTTATTTCTCTCTCTCTTCCCTCTGTGTGAAAGTGAAGGGAAAAACCCCTAAAAAGAAACCTTTTGATCTCGCCGGACTTTCATCTCCGTCACCGACGACGGCGGATTTCTTCTTTCTTAGTTCTGATTATTCCGATAGATTCCAGCGGATCGGATCTGGGCTAGGGTTTTTGATTCCTGCGAAAAGCCCTAACGGAGGAGGAGATCAATTTGTGAAGGGGGAAGCAGAAGTGAAGAGCGGAGCTGAAGCACTGAATCAGAGCAGAAATGTACAAGAACCAGCTTCAAGAGCTGGCACAGAGGAGCTGCTTCAATCTTCCCTCCTATACCTCCATTAGAGAAGGACCGGACCATGCGCCGAGGTTCAAAGCCACTGTTAACTTCAATGGCGAGATCTTCGAGTGTCCTCTCTACTGCTCTACTCTCCGCCAGGCCGAGCACTCCGCCGCCGAGGTCGCCTTGAACGCCCTCTCTAATCGCGGTCCTCCTCATTCGCTTGCGGCTAGGATCTTGGTGAGTCCTTGCTTGTACCTCTTCTTGATCTTCATTTCTTGGTTGTGTTTATCAAATGTTACTGTTTGCGGTTGATTTGCTACTACTGTGAGTTTGGGAAATTAGTTTGTTATGTTCTATTTCTCGGTTGTTTTTCTCATTTTGTTTGTACTCAATCTGCGAATATCTCGGTCGGTGTTGATCTAATAATGATGGATTTTTCTGCTGTCTTGGGTTGAAATGGTGGATCTGCCATGTATTAGGTTGGGGTTTTTCTTCTTAGTTATGAGGCGGACTTGTGACCTCTCTGATCAGCCGGAATTCTCTTACTAGGCCTACGGTTTAGGGTCATCTTTGAACGAAAAGTGTGAACTTTTTTTTTTCTTTGATATCTGTGACTCTCTGGGCCAGCTTTTGCGCACCTTGACTAATGTCATGGGACATACCGCCTGACCCTATAACATTTGGATGCCAAGGAAACGCGTAGGAAATTAATTGTTAGTCCATCATGGATTGAACCCATCACCTTATGTACCCCAAGACCCTCTTTGACCAAAAAGTGTGAACTCATGGCATTATTTTGAGGGTCTCTTCCATGAGAAGAGGTATCTAGTTTTGTTTACCTTATTATCACGTAACCAGCTGTTGGGAGTAGTCTTCTCAGGCAAATTGGTGTAGTTAATTTGCTCATTAATGGGTTTGTTGGTCGTCCAATTGTGTTCTTGCTAGCTTCCAACTTTTGCCCATTTTATTTATCCGATCTCATCAATGGCCAGATGGGTACTGAACTCCAGCACCAATTGGGATAAACTTGTTGGAGTCTGACTTTCAGATAGAGATGATTCAAGTAGAAGCAATTAGAAATTTGCAATTATCTATGTTCATAAGAGTCTCGAGGCTTTAAAAACTTGGATTTCAATAATTCTATGTAGTTATTCTCCCCGAGTATAACTATAAATCGTTTTTTCTTAACCTTTTTTCTTTGTTGATTTTTAAATTCTATTCTCCCCTTTCGCAGTTCGGGAAAATGTGTCTCTTCAACTTTATTTTGTTTTATATACTTTTGTTTATCTTGGTATTTGAAGGAGATTAGAAATTTTCGGTTGATTTGAGGGATACTTTTCCTTGAACATCTTTGTGTTCTAATCAGGTGGACGTCCTGCTATGGGGATGGGTTCTTTTTTTTGTATCATTTCATTTAATTAATGAAATTGTTTGCATATGGGGCTTTAGGTTCTTTGTTTCACCATAGTTATTTCAGTTAAATGAGGTCTTGTTTCCGATAGTTGCTAATAATATCAAATATTTTGTTTCTGTTTGTGGCTTAGACGCACAACTTAGCTAATTGACATTTATTAGGCTGAGTAATTTATTGCTCATTACCTTGTTGTTTTTGTATCCTATCTCTATCTCTCTTTTTTGAAATAACTTATTTACTATAGTTCAATTGGTTTGAAATTATTAACTACGTTTCAAATTCTCTCGTCCCTTTGTTGGTACCTCTTTCTTTTTTAATAAGACTTTGTTAATATCTCTTTCACAAGAAATAAAGACTCCATCATACTTGGGGAATGCGTCTGATGTTTTATATAACTAATAGCAACTGCATGAAACATGATCTTTCAAAAGTCAGCAACTTAGTTCGTGATATTAGGTAGTTCTCTAGGTTTGGGAAATTTAGTTTTTCCCATTGTTTTAGGCTTAGAAATTTCTCTGCTGATTTTCTGTCTAAACTGAATTTGAGTGGTTGTTTTATGTTGTTTGATTCACAGTCCTTTCAAGGGTAAGGATCCTGTCTTTGGAGGGGAAATCTCCCCCTGATGTGGCCTTCGTTATTCAGCAGGATTGTGTTGGTTTGGCTTAATGAAAGTTCTTAATAAAAAAAAACTATCATTAACCTTGTTCTATTTCCTTCCTGTAAACATAAAATTGTAACTTTGAATTTTATCCGATAGACGTGGCCATTAAATGGAGCTCTAATGTTTAAGTGGTGGGTCTAGACTGATGAAAAAACACTTCTAATTTATGGTGTTTCACTATGCAAAGCAATATATTAATGATCTAGAATGGAAGAATTGTAGCTTATTATTTGAATACCGCGCCACAATAGTAGTTTTGAAAAATTATGAAATATTTAGACATGTAGAGATCACTACAAATGGAATTGTGATGTAGATGAGCTTCGAGTTCAGATTTCCTCTTGTCAGATGGAGTCTGCACTGTTGTCTTTATAAAAGAATGGGAAAACTTATTGCACCATAGAAATTAATGATTAATGTAATCGAATCTGTAGTGTTCTCACAAATATATGTTACAATTTTTTTTTCTTCAATTTGAAGGTATTATAAACGATAGGAAAATAGTTTTCTGGGCACCGGGTCTCTCAAATGAAATTATTGTTAGAAGTCAGTATTTCTAGATTTCAACTCTTGAGAATATGTCAAAGAGGGTCTTGGGGTGCATAAGGCGATGGGTTCAATCCATGGTGGCCACCTACTTAGGAATTAATTTCCTACAGGTTTCATTAACATCAAAATGTTGTAGGGTCAAGTGGTATGTCTCGTGAGTCCTGACATTAGTCGAGGTGCGCGAAAGCCGGCCCTAACTGTCACGGATATAAAAAAAAAAACTCTTGAGAATATGTAATGCAATAAGAATAGTAGATAACTAGTGTTTTAAAAGGCCCATTCAATTGTGCGCTTAGGCTCAAGGCACATGTCTAGTGCCTCGATTAGTCCCTTGAGCGCGCCTTGTATAGGTGAGATTGAGGTAAAAAGGCGTGCACTTTCTTGTGAATAATTAAATAATTATAGAAAAATAAGGTTTAGGAACCCTTAATGCATTTACTAATCCTTGGAGTGTTATTTTTAATATTTCCACTCCAACTATGCTATCTCTTCCTTATGAATTTTTTTTTATATATAATGTGCCTCACCAAAAAGTTTTTTTTTTGCCCCTTGCGCCTCAGTAAGCTATTGCGGATTAGTGCGTCTTGAACTTTTTAAAACGCTCTTGTTAACATGACATGTATGCATATCGATAGTTTTTCTAACTTTGAACTATGCACTAAAATATAAATTGCATACCAGATATTATCATTGGATTATTAGAAAGGAAAAGAAATTAAGAAGTCTACTAATCCTTTTGAGCATAGTATTTGCTAATTTTTCTCTTTTGATATTGTTCTTCAATGTATTAAATGCTCTTGATAAGAATTAAAGATGCTGCTGCTAATATCTAGCATCAACTGCCTCAGCCGATTTTAAGATTTTCTTACTATAGTCATCTTTGATCAGGATGAGACAGGGGTTTACAAGAACCTCCTGCAGGAAATTGCTCAAAGAGTAGGAGCCCCATTGCCACAATATACAACGTTCAGATCGGGCCTTGGTCACCTACCTGTTTTTACAGGGATAGTAGATTTGGCTGGAATAACATTTACTGGAGAACCGGCCAAGAGCAAAAAACAGGCAGAAAAGAATGCTGCAATGGCAGCTTGGTCAGCATTAAAACAATGTGAGTTTTTTAAAAAAATGTTTATCTTGTATTGTATAAGTATTTTTTTTTATTAGAAACAATTTCATTGATGAGTGAAAGTACAAGTGAAAGGGGGAGAGATTGGGAAAACAGAGATTACAAAAGGCCTCACCAGTTAGAGAGGAGGGTGGAGAAACTATAATGGTGAAACATAGGAGAGAGCTTGCACCAAGACATAACTAAAGAAACAACATTTTCAATAAAGAGAATGTGCAAGTTCTCCTTATCTTGGAAAATTATTTGATTCCTATCGGTCCAAATGCTCCAGCAAAAAGCTCAAAAAAGTTCTCCCACAGATTATTTTTTTATTTTTTATTTTTTAAGGGTGGTCCGTCAATGTAGAGGTAAGGTGCTTCCTTGTGACCCTGGGCTGAGTGATAGGCCAATCAAAGGAATCCCTGATGAAACTCCAAAAAGTAGCAGTAGTACAGTGGGCTTGTGCTAAACCCTTTTTGCAAAGGGTACACCAATGTGAAGATAGGTTCCAATGAGGTAATCTTCTTTGGAGTTTGTTATTGGTATTTACAGCTTCATGAGAGTGTTCCATATAGGCAAGTTACAAAGAGAGAAGATAGAGGTTTGGAGGAAGAAGAAAGCAAGCCAAATCCTATTACAAAAAGAGCATTCTTCTTGATCAGAGGGGGCTGGTTGAGTCACCACAAACAACCGATGAAAAGCATTGCTTCAGTGGAGGAGAGAAATTTTGCTTGGGGCTATGACCTCAGTAGGGCGCCATTTGAGATGAGAGTACCAATTTACAAGATCATCAATGGGTTGAGTTGAGGTCGTAAACCCCTATTAATTTAATGAGACTAAAAGAGTCATTGTATTTTATTCACAATAGGAAAACATATATATAGGACTAAAAAAAGGTCTAAAGCTACTAGGAAACACTAATTATGTAAAATTACAAAAAATAACCTAACTTATAATACATTTAAATACATCAATAATATACACATATACTCTAACACTTCCTGGAGCAAATATGTGATCATGTTCAGCTTGTTCCAAAGATAATTTGTTCTTGCTTCATTCAATGCTTTATTAAGATATCCCCTAATTGTTCTTTAGTCTTCACATAACAAGTAGAAATCAAACCTTGTTGTATCTTCTCACGAAAAAAATGACATTCCACTTCAATTTATTTAGTTCTTTCAGGAAACAGTGAGTTAGAAGCAATATGAATACCTTGGGGTGCAAAATGACATCCCTTACAAATACATAATATTGCGAAAAGTAGACCTTTTGTATTCCTTAGATCTTTCTAGTCTGCATCTGAAAAACACTCAATTTTTTGTGTGACCATGATCTTTATTCAAGATCCCTTGTCCAGATGCAGATTTTAAGTAACTCAAAATCTGTTCCACTTACCCAATGAACCACTATAAGAGACGACATATATTGACTTACCACACTTACTGAGTATGCTACATCTGGTCTTGTAATAGTCAGATAATTCAACTTTCCAACCAATCTCATGTATCTCTCAGGATCTTTAAGTGACTTTCCTTCTTTGATAAACTGCAGCTTAGGTACTGGAGTGTTCTACGGTTTTACTCCTAGCTTTCCGTCCTTCGGAGCTCCATTTAGTGGTTGCTCTAGTAGTGAGCCCCTTCCATGCATTCCAGTGGAAAAAAACTAGAGGTTCCACTAAAAAATATGATACGATCCGACCCATTGAGCATTAAGAATATTAGTATTAATATTTATTATTTATTAGTGATTTGCTATTTAAATTGTATTGGACTTTTATGAATTATTAGAGCATTATTAGTAAATTAGGTTATTTCTAGGTTTCCTATAAATTAAATAGGAGCATTTAGGTCATTGTTAGGTATTGAAATAGTTGTTATCTTTTGTACTCTAGCTCTTAGAGAGATCCTCTCTGGAGATTTATCTTAATTTAATATAAAAGTATGATAGATTCTATCATATTGGTATTAGAGCTATTTGTCGATTCGGGAATGGTGGCTACTAAGATGGAAACAAGGATGCAAGAATGCGAAGAACGCAAGAAGGTTCGGCCGACTTGGCGAGGAAGCTACAGGAAACTGAAGCGAAGATGGAAGCGATGGAGGAACGATTAGGGAAACAGTCTAACATATGGAATTTAGATTCGAACAACAGAATTCGAAGTTCGAATTAAAATTCGAGATGATAAATCGAAATATGCAACTGTTGATGGAGTTGAACAGAGCGGACAAAGGAAAGGGTTTAATGATCGAGGCTTCGGACAAGGGTTCAGGGGTTGCGGTTGCGGCTTACGCGAGGGAAACTGAGGCGACAGAAGCAGCGAAGGGCGCAGCTGGCGGGGTTGGGCTCGACGGCGCCAGACCAAGAGGGCGCGGGTTTGGTGTGCGCAAAGGGAGCGCGAGGGTCGGGCGTGCGGGTGTAGGAGACAAGAGCAAGGGTGGGGTGGTTGAGCGTGGGGGCGAGGCGGGTAGGCGCGCGGGTGGTGTTGGCGGGTGCGGGGGCCAGATGGTTGAGCGCGAGGGCGAGTGGAGAGGCTCAGGGCTAGGGCTTGGGCGTGGGCGTCGGTGAGAGGAGTGGCTGGGGGCTGGGGCGCAGGCGCGAGTGCGGCCGTGGGATGGGGCTTGGGCGACGCGGATGGTGGGCGCGGTTGGGTCACGAGTGTTGACGGGGGGGCGAAATTGGAGTGTAGGTACGGACGATGGGCGCAATATGGGCGCAGGTGGTTGTTCAGACGGCAGGCGCGGATGGGGCGCAAGGTCAGAGCCGGTTCATGCGGGTCGACCGAGACGCGCGGGGCATACTGAACTGATTGACGAGAGAAATTGGGGGGGGGAGGTTGGATTTCGATCGACATGAAAACCCTGGGGTAGACTAGAGGAGCGACGAGGTTTTGGAAGAGAGGAGGGTGCGCACCGGCTATGATAGGCCGTTGGCGCCTAAGGTTGGAACGATTGTGTTTGAGGTGACAATGTTCGAAATATGGGTCGTGATTTTGAGCGGGGAGAAGAAGAGAGATTTGTTTGGGGGGGGGGACAGAAAGCAGCAGGAAGGGAAGGACCGGGGTGTGACAGGAGATTTAGAAAATTGGAGATGACAGTTTTCAAGGTTCTTGCTGATGAGGATCCGATGGGGTGGTTAAGTGGGGTTGAGCATTACTTTATGGCAAATAAACTAGCTGAATATGAAGGTGTTGAGGCAGCGGGGTTGTGCTTGGAAGGAGAGGCCTTAGAATGGCTTAAGTATGAGGAGGACCGTGCCCCTTTTTGTTCTTGGAACGAATTCAAGGACTTGTTGTTAGAGCGTTTCCAACCGGCGTCTCAAGCAAACAAGTACGCCAACTTTATGAGCTTAAAGTAGGTAGGCACAATGAAAGAATATCGCTGGAGCTTTGAGCCCTATGCTAAGGGAATGCGCGATATGAGTGCGAGTGCATTTGAGGGGAAGTGGGAAAGTGGACTGAAGGAGGAGATACAGAGCACAATGCGTAAACTGCGACCAGTGGGTATCGACAAGAAAATGTTTATGGCTCAAGTTATTCAGGATGACTTCGCTTTTCAGGCTGCCAAGAACGAGGGAGCTACTTCTGCAACGGTCAAGGCTAAAGCGGGAACGAGAGAATCGGGAACGGGAGGCCCAGAGACCTCTTCACACAAGACTACAACCGTTACCCTGATATCTTTTAAAAAACTCACTGAAGCAGATCCGAGCATGAAAGGACAAAGGGTTATGTTTTCGATGTGATGAACTATTTGTGTCGGGGTGTCGTTGTCAGAAGAAGGAGCTCCAGGCTTTGGATGTGTGCGCGAACGATTACTAGGATGCCAATGTGAACAATTTTTCCCCGGAGGACGGAACTGCAGAAGAGGGCTTCAGAGATAAAACACCTTGAGGACAAGGTGACTCTTGGGGAGGAAAGTATTGATACGATCCGACCCATTGAGCATTAGGAATATTAGTATTAATATTTATTAATTATTAGTTATTTGCTATTTGCTATTTAAATTGTATTGGGCTTTTATGAATTACTACAACATTATTAGTAAATTAGGTTATTTCTAGGTTTCCTACAAATAGGAGCATTTAGGTCATTGTTAGGTATTGAAATAGTTGTTGTTTTTTGTATTCTGGCTCTTAGAGAGATTCTCTCTGGAGATTTATCTTATTTTAATAGAAAAGTGTGGTAGATTCTATCAAAATATTGATGGGAGAAGTTGATGAATAGGGGAGCCAAATCTTCTTTGGGATATAAATCATGTTGAGTTTTGTGAAACTTTAAGCTTGGCAGCCATTAGATCTTCTCCGGCAACAAGGTTCTATGTATTGTAGGGTCTCCACATTCCATCTGTCTTAGGGCAAGTGTTTTACTCAGTGTTTTCAAAATGCAAGGTGCAACACAAGGCGATACTATCTTTGATCGCCTCAAGGCGAGAGACGACAAAAATGCGAGGCCCGCGTGAAGTGAAGCACAACGAATAAATACATTATTCATATTCTAGATGAAATATAATTTGATGTAGATAACAACATATTCTTATTTCCATACAACTGATTTCAATAGGATGTTTTTTAAAATATATCATTTCTTTTATAACAAACATTTAGTAAAAAAAAAATCTATAAACAAAAATAAGAAAAGATACTGTAGAAAGTCAAGCTAGTTAGAGTCAATTCCTTTTATTTCTCATTCTATTTCTCTATTAAGTTAGTCTACATGCTA
>JBBMEF010070796.1:0-10627 GCA_037832685.1 Sicyos baderoa | reverse complement strand
AGATTTGCAAATATTTTCAAAAAGTTGCTATTTACTCAATTTTTTTATCTTATTGTAATATACATGCAAATTCCCCGAACTTAAATGTGAGTGTGAAATGAGTGATGCCTCATTGTGGTTTAAATTGGTTCCTTGTATGTGGATATCTATTTGGCTTTCAAATTTTATATAAAGCTATTCTCTTCTTTTCCTATTTTTCTTGAATGTAGTGTAAATGTTGCAAGGGTCTCATGTAAAAAGATATTTTTGTAAAAGATACATTGTTACAGAACTATTTTTTTTTTTTTTTTTTTTAACAAAAAAAAACATAATTGCACCTTCAAAAGAAGGAAGTTGATGTGGTATTAAGAAACTATTTTTTAGAATTTTGTCCAGTCAATGTATATTACAATAACAAGAACAATACTGTCCAATTAATACTTTGTTGCATCATTGACATGGTTTTTTGTAATTTTCATTGGTTTTAATGCTTTCTGTTTCCTATCAAAAAAAAAAAAAAAAACAATATTGTCCAATTTGAATGTTTGATAATTAAAAAGTGAGTTTTCTTTGTCGATTTTTTTCTCTTTATTTCCAAAAAAATGTATATGTATATGGTATATTATATTTTCTATTTCTATGGTATGAATGTGAGTTTAAATTCAATCACGTCACATGTTTTTGTGAGAAACAAATCACCTTCCTTAATTAGAAACAACATTACCGCTTAAAATCTTCAAGAGACCACAAACTAGCCCAATGAATGCCCCTAAAGAATCAAGCACTTCCCACATAACATTTGTCAACACATATATCAATTCAACACAAGGCAATCAACTTTCAAGCTCAAGACATCCCCTAGGACTCCACTACAATCATTGATGATTAGGATGGCAAGAATTTTTTTGAAAAGATTAATATATAGAGAGATTTTTATTAATACAAAAACAAATGATTTGAACATGCAATTTTTAATTTGAAAATATATGATAATCAATTATTGTTGGGTTCAGTCTGCTTCAGCTACTACAATAATATATAGATAAGTTATTTCGTGGAGACATGCATACATGTTTTAGAATTTACATTTGACCATTATTAAGAGCCAACCTCATTCTGCTCTAAAATAAATAATTGTCCTGTCACTCATCGTATGATGAACTTAAATGCAAATTCATCATTAATCTGTTAATTCCTCATCAAAGTTCTCATGATTTGCCATTGGGCCTAGTAAGAAAGAAGAGCTCATTTTTGTTGTGTAACGTCATCTCAATTTAATGCTGGTGTTGTACAAATTTACAACAAAAAAAAATGAAATAATGCGCCACTGATCCATTCCGACTTTTTAATAACTTCTTAATTATAGTGTGAAAACTACACTTCCCTCCTTGATTTATTATGGTGATGTTTTAGTCTTATCCACCAAATTGACGACCCTCGATCTCTTTCTCTGTTTTAAAGATTCGCACGTCTCATCTAATTAAGCCCCACTTGATTAATTAACACCCAAATCACATCAAATCAAATCTTTATTTTCCAAAGTTAGAAATCATATGAATAGTTTACTTTGACGGTAACCATGACATAAAAAAATTAGTCTTCCTTGAAAGTCCAAAGTTGTTGAAAATAGAGATTTGAACAACAAACAAAATAGAAGAGTCACTCCAATAATGACTGACTTACAATATTTGAATTTTGTGACAAAAATAATGGGATGCCATCATGTTTTTGTTTGGTAATTATTTGAAACTTGAAAAGGGGGTCCCTAGGACATGAGTGTTGTGAACCATCATGGGATAGCTCAATTGGTCATAGGGGGTTTTGGGGTGCATAAGGTGATGGGTTCAAATCTCATGGTGGCCACCTACTTAGGAATTAATTTCAAATTAATACCTACGGGTTTCCTTGGCATTTAAATGTTGTAGAGTCAGGCGGTATGTCCCGTTACATTAGTTGAGGTGGTCTTGTCAAGACCCATGGCCAACATCTCAGCTTATAATAAATAATCGATTTCTTTTTAAATTTAACTACAAATATGCAGAGGGATTCGAACCTATAATCATTTGATTACTAACTTGTTCATGATAGTACTCAAAAAAAAAAAAAAAAAAAAAAATCTCATTCATGATATCTTTAGAATTCTACTCTTTTTACTACTTAATTAATTAATATAGTCAATAATGTATATGAATGTGCTAATCATGCCTGCTTACACTACTACGGATTGAGAGAAAAGATGATGGACGTTGACCAACATCTTAGAGAAAAGATGTTGAGCATATGCCCAACATCTATACTTGCTACGTTGAATAGAAAAGATGACAAGCACTTTAGATGTCGTGCATTGCCCTCAAGATCATAAATCTCGATCATAAGCGAGCTCTAGTCACAGACACAAGGGGTGCACGTGGATTTAAGGGCGATGCATGATTGTTGCGCAGACACAAGTGTGGCGGGCATTTGGGCCGCGCGCGGTTGGCGATTAGTGTGTACGGGGTTTGCGCATATGTTGTAGGGTAGTCTTATGCAACCGTGCTTGGTTATGGCGAGTGAATGAGAGCTCGTTGAGTAGTGCTGAGTGGCTACTTGTGGATGACGATGAGGCGTGGGCGTAGGTGCTTGTTACGAGAATGAAGGCGTTGCCGTGGGGGCTCGATGTGCGTGCTAAGGGCGTGGGGTATCCTTACAAGTGGCTTGTCCTCTAGGGCTAATTAAAAAAATGGGCGTTGACACTCCCCTCTTTTGCTTTTTTAAACCTACAATGGCAATGATGTCAAACTTGTGCATTTGCCTCTCTAGTTAGGTAAATTACAAAAGCACCTCCAAGGGTAAGGTTACAAATTAAAAACTTCTAGGGACTAAGATGTGATATTCAATAAAATGGATGAGGAGGTCAAAATTAAATACCTGAAAGAGTATTTCTAGAGCTAAATCCAAGTTTTCTTAATTTTGTTGCTATCTTTACGTCATAAAAAAGTTGAGTTTATGATATTAATCCATAGTAAGGCATAAAATTGCAATATTACGATTTTAAAAAGAGGAGAATTTGGGTGCATTCCAGGTATCACCCCATCATGATATCACTCATTTATAGTCATACATTTATTTTCTTTTTTATAATAAATATAAAGTAAGAAAAGATAGATGAGATATGTGACACCAAAAATGCCCACATGGGTGATATCATGGTGAGGGTGCTACCCGGAGTGCACCCAAATTCATCTCTTTTAAAAACATATGTTATGTATATATTTAATGTTTTTAATGTATGCAAACTAAATTGGCAAAATCAAGATTAAACTTGTTACATTCCAATCGACTCAATTCAGTAAGGTTCACTTGTTTTTCTAGTTTGGATTGTTCTCTTTCTTGTGTCCGTGAGTTTTTCAGTGTAATAAATGCACAAATAATCAACAACTAATAATAATAATAATAATAATTTATTTGAAAGGAATGTAACATCTAATTTTGAGACATTGTTTTATGTACAAAAGTTGGTTTGATTGGAAAGAAAATCCACAAATGCTTAATTCACGAATTGATTTGTTCTTTGTCAGAATTTCAAATTTTAAAATTCACGTCTTGATTCATTTAATTTATAAGGAATGAATAGAACATATGAAAGTATATATTTTTTTAAATGAATACTAATAAACTAGAATTCAACCGATAAAATGATGTATTGGATTTCTTTATTTTTAGTTCAACAATAATTAAGAGAGAGATTTGAATCTATAATTTCTTGATCATCGATATATATATTGATGCAATGAGTTATTGTTTTTGTTGACTATATTTAACATAATATTCGAACCAGTAACATTTTAAACATTTTAGGTAAAAACATGGATGTCCATTGAATAATAAATTAATAAATATACAATGTCAAATTTTCTCATTTTAAATCATACATTGGTAGTTATTAATTTTATAAAAGTTAATTTAATTTGATTCAGTTCAATCCCCCTTCTTTTTAACCAAACATCATCCATTCACAACTAAAACAAAACTTGCAAAACTTTTCCATAAGAATGGGAGATCAAACAGAGGTTTAACAAATTATTGGTACCAATCCACAACTTAAATTAGGACCAAACAAAATTTAAATAGCAAACAAATATAGTAATACTACAAGAAGTGGGAACAACTTAAAATTGAGTATTCTTACACACAGGATAGCAACAACCCAAAGTAATGACGTGGCAATTAATTATCAACATATTAAATGTTGAGTTTGAAATGCTTTGAGGATTAACTCAACATTAATACTTAAAATTGAGATATATCTAACTCATCCATTCATCTTATCCAAAAATAAATTTAATATCCTATTTTTTACTAAAATGATGAATTGTGAGAAAGGCATAAAACCTTCTAGTCTTCCATTAACTTTCCACACATATTTATAATACATCAAATATCAAATCTAAAAGATCTTCTAACAAATACTAAATAATCTAATAAATATTCTATCAAATCATATAGAATTATCGTAGAGAATATCCTAATGATATTTATTCCTAACATAAAAATTGAAGCAAATTTATTAGGTTTCAAAATATAGACTAAATTAAGTCATATAAACATCAATATAATTCATATCAACTTATCACCTAAATTACTCTCTTATATAGTATTAAACTATGTTAACAAAAAATCAAGTTAACAAGTTAGCAAAACCCACAAATTTCTTCCCTTATAAAATGCTTGCCATGGTTAATTATAAAATTAATTTAAAAATAATTATAGAAAGTTGGAGCAGAAAATAAGGGTGAACAACAACATTATTTTATCCAAACCCAATATTATTTCTGGTTACGGGAGACAAGATCTTGCCGTGTCTCTACCACATCTCAATTGTATCACTTGTTATTATTATTTTAATAACTTGTAATCTCATTATTCCACATAAAATTAGCCCCAATTTAACAAAATATTCAGAGATCATTTTTAAAATTTTATTTATATGATTGAACTCTATGAATAAATGAACCCCTAATACATAGCGTTTTAGTAATTAACAGAGTTACTCTAAGCCTCTGTGAGACCATATAAAATTCCACCTTAAAATTAATTGTTAACGAGGAGAGTACTCATACCTCTTGTTGAACTCTCCCACTTTCTAATGTAGAATACCTAAACGCTAAAACTCAATGAACAAAACTGGGATTTCAAACAAATAAATAAAAGGAAGATATTTAATATTTTTTAAGAGAAAGGAATAATAACAAGGGGGATG
Organism: Sicyos baderoa; assembly: GCA_037832685.1. NCBI lineage: Eukaryota > Viridiplantae > Streptophyta > Magnoliopsida > Cucurbitales > Cucurbitaceae > Sicyos > Sicyos baderoa. The sequence goes on along the minus strand of JBBMEF010070796.1, from coordinate 5,409 downwards.
ATAGGCTGCTTCTGTCGTACAGTATTCCGGCTTGAGCGGCAGTCAATCAGAACCGTAGGGTTGAGGAGTGGATGTCGGAGAAGATGGCTCTGACGATGATGGAGTGGATTGAAGCGAATCGGAGGGTGATGATGGAGATGAATCGGACGGCTGTGATAGCTTCCTTTTGTTGACCCCGCCAATCTTTTCGTCCCCCACCATATATTCCCTGAGGCGTTTCACATCTGATAATTTCACCGGCTTCACTATGAAATCCTCTGCCCCTTCCTCCAAACACCTGTCTATCCTCGCCACCACGTTTTCCGACGACATAATCACCACCGGAATCTCTCTCAGAGATGAACATTCCTGTTCCCACAATTTCACTCTCTTTAATAATAATCCATTTCCCAATTTTTAATCAAAAGTTCAAAAAAAAAAAAAAAAAAAAAAAAAAAAAAAAAACCTTTATTTTCTTGAGCAATTCGTAGCCGGTCATCCCGGGCATACAGTAGTCAGTGATGATCATATCCACCTTCAATCCCTGTTTTTTTTTTTTTTTAATTCAAAAAAGATCAAAATTCAAAACCCATATGAAAAATACTTGAAATTTACAATTCCAAGTGTACTTACATCAAAATCAACTCGGGAATTGGTCTCATCTTGCAATCCAAGATATTGTAGAGCTCTAATTCCGCTATCTACTGCAGTAACTGAGAAATCAAACAGAACCCAGAATTAATTTAACGAAAAAAATTCTTAAAAAAAAAACAGAGCAGAACAGAACAGAATCGAGCAAGGAAAATGAACTGACCGCGGCAAGCGGTGAGCCGGAGGAGACGCTCAATAACTGTACGGTCAACTAGGCTGTCGTCGACGGCGAGAACATGGACGTCGGAATCAGAGATGGGGAAGCGATCTAGACCGTCGATTTGATCGGACCTTCGCCGGCGGGAGAAAAGAGGGGTTTTAGCCATGGAGAATTAGAGAAATTGTGTGGACAAGGTTAAGGTTGGAGGGGGAAGTGTATAATGGAATATATAAAGTTGTAATTAAGAAGTGTTGGTTGGTTTAGTATATTTTGCTACGATTTAGTTTTAGATTTACTGAGAATAATCTCAAATCATTTTTTACTAATTTTTCTTTATTTTCATTTTTTAAAACAACATTTATTATCATTTTTAATTGTTCAATGGCTAAATTATAATAGTGTGTTTTTTTTTTTTTTTAGTACAAGTTGGGGAGGAGGATTACAATACCGATTATTACAGGTTCGAACACGCTGGTGTTGAATTGATTTAGAACCAAATAATAAAATTATTGTGCTACTTAACCTTTCAGTGACATTTAATTGTGCTAGTAAAAGACAAAATTTTCTCATTGTCACTTAATTTAATTTTCAAATATATAGATAATAAATTTATTTTAACAAGTTTAAGCTTTAAAATTGATTAAAACAATGATATATTATCTCTAAACTTTGAATAATTGAACACATCTCTACGTCTAATAATAATAATTGATTAAAACAATGGTATATTAATAATATATTTATTTTCATTATTTTATATTTTTCTTTTTGAAATTTAACAACTATTTCATTTATTGAATTTTTTTATTTTTATATCTACATCTTATATTTATTTTAAAAACTAGATCAAAGACATATAAATGCATATAGAGAAAACGAAAAAAAACTCACCATATTTGAATAAGATATTTTTTAAGTTATTAAAAGATGAAGAATACAATACAAATAAAATTGTAATAGTTATAATCTAAAAGTTGACAATGATATTTTTAATGTTTTTCTTAAGTCGAGCTTATGTTGAAGGGCATTTTTGAAATTTTTTAAAAGTTCAAAGGTATTTTTGAAATCAAATTTTTACTGTTTCCATCCAAATTTAATGACAAGGGTATTTTTGAGACTTATGTTACAGTTTGGGGGCATTTTTGAAAGTTTTAAAACTTTGGGGATGTTTTTGACACACACCCATAGGTATTTTCTATAATTTAGCCTTATTCAATCATTTTAACTTTTTGTTTTTAGTTATTCCTTTCAAATTAATCAAAATAAATCATTTTTAATTATTTAATTTTAATTAGTCATATTTTAACTTTTAAAATTAACTATTCATTTTAAACCTACTTTTAAATACAATTTTTACTCAGATTTAAAAAAAAAAATCGACTCTAATTATTCTACACAAAAACTAAATTCAAACAAGCTTTTGACTACAACTTTTAATTTTTAATTACTCAATATAACTCTTAAAATTAAATCCTACCTTTAAATGCCCAGCAAACGACCCCTCAGTTTGTGCTTTAATCGGAAATCAAATCTCTCCATCTGAGAAATTACAAATTGGGTCTTTTATTTCACTTTATTTATTTATTTTTTTTTTAAAGAAATTATTTGTTTATTTATTTAAACAAAGGCTTAGGATACAGAGGAAGAGATTCTCGAGTCCACTTGGGTGAGATCTCCAAATAAACGCAATCTTCACGACATCTATTCTCCCGCCGTCGTTATCGTTACGATATTTTGAAAGAGAAAAAGAGAGGGGTTTTTTGGTCAACATCTTGGACTACGTGCAACCGCGTTGGAATCACAAAAGGGGACTGGCTTGGCTTGTGTGAGTTGACCGAGGTCAACTAAGGATAAAACGACGCCGTCAAATCCAAATGAAGAAGTGACCGCCCAATGACCTTACAGAGTTCACACCAAACACCATGTTAAATCTAATCTCAGTCCCGTTTAATAATTATTTGGTTTCTTGTTTTGATTTTTTAAATTTAAGTCTATTTTATTCCAAATTTCCTACAATTTATTTCATCATTTCTAGTATACATATCTATTTAAGAAAGTAGGGGAAGATCAATTAATTTTTAAAAATAAAAAAAAAAAAGTAGCTTTCCAAAGTTTATTTTTGTTTTTAAAAGTTGGTTAATATTCTCCTACCTTCTTGAAAAAATATGGATAAACGTAGAAGGATGGAACACATTATAAAAAATTTGAGAAAAAATAAGCTTAAATTTGAAAAACAAAAAACAAAAAACCAAATAGTTATCAAACGGGACCTAAGAAATAGGGGTGAACAAAAAGAGTAAAAATTAGACCAAAAGCTTAATCAAACTAAACCCATTCAATTTTGTTTTAGTATAAATTTGGGTGGAGAATAACTACAAATATCAATTTTAAAAATTAAATTTATAATAAAGAGTTATCAAATTAGATAATCAATTGTATTATCGATACACGTGGTGCCATCGTGAAAATTTCAAAGTAAAAAAAAAAGAAAAGTAAATAGGGTTGTGAAGACAAAAGAGAGGAGAATTTGGAGATTTGGGGTGTCCCAATGAAATCTAGTATGGGACCCATGACATCTTATATTGTCAATACAAACTTTTTGGTTATTGGTTGGACTTTTTCTTCGCTTCCAAAAAAGAAAATTAAAGAAAACAAAATCAAAAAAAGAATTCCAAAAATAATGTAAAATGAAATCTACGGATATCTGCAAAACCCCAGACTAGACTTCTGCTCCCAACATTGATTTCTCGTATTCAGTTTCTATTTTCTATTGCGTACCATTTACCAACTACTAACTTTTAAAAAAAAAAAATTAAATTGTAGAAAATAAAATAAAATAAAATAATGCCCTTGAATCATAGATTTGTGCCAACATACTTTCGAACTTTGTAAATTTTAAATATTTTTCTTTTATAAAAAAGTTTTAAATAATTTTAAAATTTACCAAATATTTAAAAAATACTTCTGTTAAATTTGCAATAAGAAATGTTAAAATTTTGTCCAAAATTATCCATTATTTAAAAAAAAAAAAAAAAAAACACCAACCATTACATATAAAAGAATTATAATATCGTGACCATTAAATTTTGATTAAAAAATTGTTCGAAATTTTTTTGTATAATATATTATTGACTTTTGAAAAAATTTGCTTGAAAATAGTTATAATTTTTCTCTCGGTATATTTCTTTTACCTGAAAAATAATGAGAATAATATCAATTAACATTTGATATGACATAATAGTGATTTGATCTAAGCTCAAATTAAAAAAATCTTAACAATACTCTTTTTTTTTCTTTTTTTTTGTAACTTTCCAAAAATGAAAAAATATTAAATTTGTTATTTGGGATAAGTTTGAAAATCTAAGGGCCCCGTTTGATAACCATTTGTTTCTTGTTTTTAATTTTTCAAATTTAAGCCTATTCTTTCTCAAATTTTCTATAATGTGCTCATCTTTCCTACCATTTATCAACATTTCTTTAAGAAAGTAGGAGAATACTAACCAACTTTTAAAAACAAAAACAAATTTTGGAAAGCTACTTTTTTTTGTTTTTAAAAGTTGGTTGGTTTTCACGTACTTTCTTAAGAAAATATGTATACATGGTAGAAAAAAATGAAACAAATTGTAGGAAATTTGAGAGAAAATAGCCTTAAATTTGAAAAATCAAAAACAACAAACCAAATGGTTATCAAACGGGGCCTAAATAATTAGGTTTTAGTAGGGATTTATTCATTTCCTTAAAATTGAATAAAAACTTAGCTTTTGTGAGATTGATTTTTAATTGGAATTATTTAAACAATTTAGCTATCGAAATATTTAAAATTTAATATCAAACTTTAAAGGTGAAAATTAAATTTATGATTACTCATAATGCCACCATCGTTCGTCATGCATCCATGAGTTGCATGTTACACTTACTAAACAATCGTCGCAAACTTGCTACTCATCATCCGACTTGCCATTATTAGAGAATATAGATTTCACCTCAAAACGAATTGACAATGAGGGGAGTAATTCATATCTCTTTTATATTGATGCTGGACTTTCCCACTTTCTAATGTGGGACATTTGTGAGATCTTAACGGCCACTAACGAGCCTCGTCGCCACATACTTGTATTGGCCAAGCTAACCAAACTACATGTTTTGAAGCTTTGGATGAGTTAGTTGACCCTCTAAACAGTTGTATTTATGATTTGACATTTTAGGTTTAGTTTTTGAACTAATTGAAAAAAGTAAGCTCTTGGAAATGAGATGTTGCAAGAAGATTACACCTTATTAGATAATCTCGATTAATTTGTACAATTTAAGATTGTTCCTTATGTTGTTATTAGATTCGCAAAATAAGATTAACAAAGGAGAAAAAAATAAATGGAAAATAATTGCTCGTGAGAAATCCGACTCTCATAAATTTCTTGCGGGAAATCTACACCATGATCCATACAAAGTTTAATTGTGAATTTCACAAAGATGGTAATTAAAAGGGAAAACTTGGGGAATATCTACAACTAATTGATCATTTGTCTACTTTTTTTAGGATTAAAATTTGTGTCTACTTTTTTTAAAACAATTATTTTTATTAAATATAGAAATTACTTTTGACCATTGTACCCCTACCCCTA
>JBBMEF010070755.1:0-10634 GCA_037832685.1 Sicyos baderoa | reverse complement strand
CGTAGGGGCAAAAACGAATTTAAGAAAAAGAATTAATTTAGAAAATTAAATGAAAAATTAAATTTACAAAAAAAAAAACTTGAATGCCTAAATCTGCAATTAGTTTTCAAAATAGATCTAGTTACTATAATTTCCCTATATTTTATCATAGACTCATTAGTCAATAAGTGATTAGAAAAAGAGAAAAAGTCACTTTGTTATTAAATATACTCTTAATTATCGCATATATATAATCTTTGTTAATCACGCTATTCTATATATGCCCGCCTTCTCATATAATCTTCATTAAATATATTCTTAATTATCATATATATAAATATACTCTTAACTGTCAATTTTTCTTTATTCGTACCGATCACTCTAGTATTTCATTATCCACTATTTTAAGGCTATCTCGTCACATGACATGAAATAGTGAATAAAATAGGTCGTAAACACTCGTGTTATTTTACAAAATAGAAGAAAAATAATACATACGGTCTAGCTTTCTTTTAAAAAGAAAAAAATAAAAAATAAAAAGAGCAAACAAGTGGAATGGTAGTAGAGTGTGGGGGCGTGGTCCAAATGCCATGTGCATCTAGGACGTGCGAGGGATAGCAAGCCAAGCCAAGCCTTTGCCTTTTGTGGTCCTTACTCTATTCACCCTACAATGTACTTCCCTATAATACAACTTCCATTTCTCCTTTATTCTTCATTTTCTTTTTGTAATTTAACCTAAAATTTGAAACCATTTGCCTTTGATACATTGATGTCGTATGGGGTTTTTTAGGGATCCACTCTCGTCATTAATAGTTTCTACAGTGGCTTGTCTTACTTTTTATATCTCTTGGCTCCACATTCGCTCTTTGCTAACTCTTTTCTTTTTCTTTCTTTCTTTCTGTCTTATCATCCTGTCGTAGATGTCACTAATGCTTTAAACGTATTCAGGGTTCTGGACCATTTCATTACCTGTCATTATTCTTTTGTTTTTCTCTTTTTCTTTCCGCCTAATCATCCTATTGTTGATGTTACTAATATTTTAGCTGTATTCAAAGTTCTAGACCATTTCATTACACGTTATTATTATTTTATTTTCATTTTTTCTTAGCTATCTAGTTATGGATTTTACTCCATGCTTTCATTGTGTTTAGGGTATGGACCATTTTGTTGCATGTCATTATTATTTCTTTTTTTCTCTTTTTCTTTTGATCTAATAATCTTATTGTGAATTTTATTAATGCCACTATATTCATGCTTTTGAACCATTTTGTCAGGCTTTATTAAATTTACTCCTTTTCTTTTACTTTCTACTTTAAAAATGATGTTTTGGGTTCTACTAATGTTCCAATTATATTTGGATAATTTCTTTATGCTTCATAAACCTTTTTCTTTCTCATGTTTTTGGTATCAAAATGATTACATATATATTTCATAATTGTCAAGCTAGCTTATGGGAGCAATTAATTGCGTTAATTTACTCTCTCTTTTTTTTTTTAATAAAACCTTGGGGTGTCTTTGGTTTCAGCAACATAAAACCAATACTTTTGAAATCAGTAGATTGGTTCATGATCATTTTTATAATAATCACTTAAAGAATCTCCATATTAAAATTTCAAAATACACATAAAAAATATTGAATTACGAAAGTGCCCTCAAATTTAAACTTCCATACTTCCTTTTACATTAATATGCCATTTATAGGATCACTTTGTACAACCAAACACCAAAAAATGAAAAGGTTACTTTTCAGATGTAACCCAAAAAAACACGAACCTCCTTTCTCAAAAAAAAAAAAAAAAAAAAAAAAAACACGAACCTATAAATTTCTATTTAGTTTTTAAATTTATTTGTAATATGTTTCATTTTTCCGGAAAAAAACAAAAATTAGTTTTTAAGTTTTTACAATTTCTTTAAAATTTTAAAAATAAAAATAAAATAGTAGTTATCAAACAGTAAAAAGTTAAAAATGAAAACAAAAAATAAAAAATGAAATAGTTATCAAACAAAACCTAAACTATTATTAAGATAACTAGATAGTAGTAGTAGGCCAATAAAAATTTGTATACAACAATACTTAAGACCTGTTTGATAACTATTTGGTTTTTGATTTTTGGTTTTTGGTTTTTGATATTTAAGTCTATAACAACTATCTTACCGTATGTTTTTTTTTTATTTGAATATCTATCTCTCATCTATATTTGTAGAAACCAAACAAAAATTTGAAAACAAAAAAAGGTAGTTTCCAAAAGTTTATTTTTGTTTCTAAAAGTTGATTAGTATTCACCTACCTTCTTAAGGAAAGATAAATATATTATAGAAATAGTAGAATATATTGTATAAAATTTGAGTGAAAATATAAACTTAAATTTCAAAAACCAAAAATAAAAAACCAAATAATTATTAAACGGGTCTTTATGGTTATAAGTTTTCATTTTAACATTCCAATCTGCCTAATTTTAAAGTTCTTCGTTGGTTGTCTTTCAGGTTCAATTAAGTTGAGTAGATATTCATAAATCATAATAATTAATCAACTTTTTATTAGAAAAAAGATAGCTGGGTCATGAACTTGGAATTACAATGAATGTTTAACTTGTGTTCCAAAAAACATAGACAAAGGAATAATCTATTTGTTTTCAAATAAAAAAACGTGGCAATAAGAACTTTGTAATTATGAATCAAAAGATTATGACCTCCAATTTTCCGATTCGAAAATTTGAACTCAAAAAATAAATAAATCATATTTGTTAAAAAAAGAAAAGAAAAAGAATCATTTATTTGTCTGATGGGATTAAAATACCAACTCTTCTAGAGTTCGAACTATGACACTGGTGTTGAACTAGTTTACAACCAAACAATGAAATCACTGTGCCACCGACACTTTCGATAATAAAGGTTGAAAGTAGTCTTGATTTAAATATGCAGTTAATTTAAGTAAAATTGGTTGAATAATAATAATAAAACAAGACCAAGTAGCATTGGAATCTATTTAATTCTCAAACCCTTTCAATTAATTAAACTATTGTTTTTTGAATAAAAAAATAAATAATTAAAATATTTTTTCAAATTACGCTTTCCACAGCCTGAAAAGTCACCTGTCGTTTTGCTAAAACCACATGTACCTTAATTAACCCATTATATATTGGATAATAGATAATCCATAACCTGCAAGAGATTATGACATTAATCAAAGTTACTTTATTCTTAATATAAAACTAATCATGTGACAATGGTGTGTAGACTTGTAGTCCAAAATTGCCAATATATATTGATAATTGGGTTGGAATAAATATTGATTTATATGTATAATCTTTTTTGAAACTATACTCAGGACTGAAATGGATGAAAATAAAATATTATTTACAGCCTAGGGAAATGGAAGAAAGTTTTTTTTTTTTTTAATATTTAAATTATGCTATGTTAGAGACATATAAAAAAGTCTTAAAAAAATTACAGAAACACTCTCCAATTTAGAATAATAGATGTAGAAATGGATGAAAGATCCAAGTATAAAAGGATGTAATCCTTGAACAAAAAAAAGATACTTGGAGAGGCATTGATGATAATGTCCTCCCATAAGGTTGCTACATTCTTGCTACTGCCATTTCCTTCAAGCCACACAAACCATGTGATTTTAAATTGAGAAATATTTACATCATGTCCGGGTATCATATATAAAATAATGTCCAGTTATGTGGCTCAATATGGATCACAACCTATTTTTGTTTACTTTACTTTTTTATTTTTTAAATTTAAAATTAAATAGATTGTGGTTCATATTGGGTCACATATATAGGCATTATTTTATATATGATGCCCGGGCATGATGTAAATATTCCTCCTTTAAATTAAGGTTAAAATATAAATTTAATAGGGAGTTAGTTCTCGATGACAACTATTTAGTTCTCTATTTTAATTGTAGTATTTTTTTTTAGATATATTAATTTCATCTATAATACAACTTTTGTCGTTTTTTTATATTCTAATTTTATCTTTGGGCCGTCTCTTAATGGAAGGACTATTTATTAGCATGATTGAAGACCATCTATAACTCTAATTGAAAACTATCTATAACTTTACAGTACTAATTGAAAAAATTATATTATTGAATAGGTTAGTGGTGCAATGGTTTGATTGTTTGGTTGTAAACCAGCGTCATGAGTTTGATTCTTGGATTCGGTATTGTAATCCCTTCTTCCAATTTAGTTTATATGATTAGATATATTCTCATAAATAATTATTGTCATTTGTAATATTGACAAATAGAGTACGTGATAACTTTTCATATTAATATAATGTAGTCTTTTGTATTTTGTGGACGGTGTGATTAAAAGTATCTAATTGGGTAAACAAGTTAAAAATTCGATTTATATTTGACTATTTAAACTTAAGTTACTAACTTCCTTACCACCTTAATTTATGGATAGGATACTTATTTCATTAGTAAGAAAGCATGTATAAGGATGCGTACTAAAATATATAGATTAGAGTGTAGCTAGTAATCTTGAGGTTATATTGAACTAAATAATGCTCAAAATTAATTAATTGCCATTAGCTTTTATAGAGGGTTACATCAGGTCTCCAAAGAGATAAAATTTGTAATTTTTGAAATCATGTTGACTAAATTTTATATTTTAATATATATATATATATATATATATATATATATATATATATATATGAGTAAAACTCCCCTACACATGTATGTGTAGGAAAGTCCTACATTTTACTCATGTGGCAGTATTGAGTGCTACAAAATTTTCCTTATTTTTTAATATTTTCATTTATTAAAGGAATTTTTGTGGCACCTAATAGTGTTATATGAGTAAAATGTAGGACTCCCTTACACATGCATGTATGAGAGAGTTTTACTATATATATAATAATAATAATAATAATAATAATAATAATAATAAAATTTAAGGACAAAATTGGCGATATAACCAAATAATTCATTATTATTATTATTTAAATATTTGTGACTGTCTTAATCAATTTGCGCTCATTTCTATAACTGTCTAATTCTACATCATTTAGATTTCAAACAAATCCGTAAAAAAAATTGATTCTTACGTCATTTAATCAAATAATTATTAGATTTTGAATGTCCATATATAGTTTATTTGATGAGCTATAAAATTAGATTTTTTTTTTCAAAGCTATTAAATCGAATCCTTAATTTGGTTTTTTTTTTTTTTTATTGTTAATTAGTGGTTCTAATTTGTTTTATGTTCTTGTTCTTTTTCTTTTAATTTTTCGCGCCTACTAAAAGTTAAAATTGTTTGCCTTTTTTATTCAGGGGCGGTTTAACGTTGAAAGGATTTTTTTTTTTTTTTTTGAATAACAACGTTGAAAGGATTTGTCACATTGTATCTTCGAGTTGTTTTTTACATTATCTTTAAGAGAAATAGTATATATTTGGGGAAAGCTAATTAACTTTTGCATTATTTTTTATGTGTTTGTTTACTTTATAGATGGGACAAATTAGGACTGGAGCATTATTTTATTAAATTTCATTTCTATGGTTTAAAAAATATAGCTAGGTTAATCGTTTAAAACATCATTTTGTTATATCATAACGTTAATAGTTTTTCTATTGTGACAAATTTATTTTATATAAAGTAGAAAAACTTCACTAGCAACAAAAAGAGTAGTATTCGAGTGATGTTATGAATAAAATAATCGATTGGTTACGGGGCTCAAATCCCGAATGTTTTTGTTTTCTTTAAAAAGGAAAACTCACAAGCTAATCTATTAGATTATTATATTAAAGTTTGAGTTAAGTCCATAAATTTTCAAGTAATGAGAAAAATAATGGAGTCTGCAAAAAAAAAAAAAAAAAGAAAAAAACAAACTCACTAATCCTAGTAGTTCAAAATTCTTCTTTCAAATCCATTAACCATATATAATATGAAGATTTAAATTTATAGTCTCTAGATTACTAGGTCATATGCCAAAATAAATATAACTGAATTAGCATATTGAACGTGTTTCAAACATGAGATTTGTAATTTGAATTTTTCAATTTCTTATACCTACAAAAATAAAAAAAATATCAAATGATACATCATGCAACTTTCAACTTTGTTTTCAAAACCTTTTGATCATCATTTTATGTGTTGTGTTTGAAAAAGAAAATTACATATGAATAGTTAATATTTTAGCAATGACTAGATATTTTAAGATATACTTCATCAAAAGAAAGACTATAAACAACACTTTTAAAATTATGGAAGGGAGCAATCGAACTTCTAACCGCAAGATATTTGTACAAAATATTGTTGAGTTAGGCTGATTTTGACAAATAAATTAATGTACTTGAACATCCTTCATTACATGTTACATCTAGTTGATTTTTTAAACATTGTACTTAAAATATTATTCTTTCTTTTAGAAGAAGAACAAACTTAAATGTTTTAAAATCGATCCCAACCAATCTGAGTATAATTAAGGAAAATGACTGGTTTTATTAGTTTCTTAAACAAAACAACAATTAAAAACAAAAAGTCAAAATTGAATTTTGACACTTGAAAAATAAAGATGGTGCATAAAAAAGGCTCCCCAAAACTAAACATTTCAAAATGTCCCAAAGAAAGCTGTGGTATGGCTGCTTGAAATTAAAGTCTCCTCCTATTTGCTAATTTCTTTAATCAAACACTTCATCAACTGCTTTTATTGCTGTCTTCTTCTTTATTTTTTATTGACTGAAAAAGAATGTAAGAGGGGGATATAAGTACCACCATTTAAGGAGATCCAAAAAAAAAAAAACATTCAATTAAAAAAAAACATTCAATTATGTGTTATGGAAGATATATTATAGTCTAAATCCTCAAAAAAAAAAAAAAAAAAAAAAAAAAAAAAAAAAAAATATTATAGTCTAAGAAGCAATTTAAGAGCACTTTGACCATTTTTATAGAATAGTTGTTTGACTCACAATATTTTTGTTATAAGAAATATTTGTTGAAAGTTAAATTTCTTAGATAGGATATATTCATAGATTAAACTCAAATCTTCTAGACCTATTTTAATAATCACTTGTTTTTAATTTTTAAAATTATATTCAAGCTTATTTTTTTACTCAATTTACCTACAAGATATCCATCTTTCTTACAAGATATTCATATTTCCTTAAGAAATTGTATCGTCATCATTTCCCTTCGATGACAAAGGAAAGGATGACATGCCTGCACCCGTCGCCGTTTTCGAAAGATGGCAATCAGTGCCCGTCATCTTTGCACTGTTTCTACTAGTCGAAAAAATAATTAAAATATAAAATACTAATATAAACACAATTTCACACTCTCTCTCAAGTTGAATTGTTTATAGAGTACAAGCCGAGTTTGGAGCTAACTTCATCAGAATTGGTCATCAGTAATGCTTTAACGAGAATGTCAGCAATTTGATGGTGCGATGGAACCTAGTTGAGTTCAACTATGTTATTGTTAACCTTTAAGATATGAATTGGGATGATGATGCACTTGTTAGGAATAAATATCATTAGGATATTCTCTACAATAAGTTAAGTTTAGTATTTGAATATTATTATATATTCTATATGATTTGATAGAATATTTATTAGATTATTTAGTATTTATTAGAAGATCTTTTAGATTTGATATTTGATGTATTATAAATATGTGTGGAAAGTTAATGGAAGATCGGAAGGTTTTATGCCTTTCTCACAATTTATCCATTAGGAAAGATGAATAAACGTTCATTGGGAAAGTTGGAAAAACGCCAATTAAAAAAGATGGAGAAGATCCCATTGGAGAAACTGGAGAAAATTGCTAATTGAAAAAGTTGAAGAAACGCCGATTAAAAAAATGGAGAAGTGTCAATTAGGAAAAGAAACGAAAATTGAGAAAGCTAGTTAAATATTCGAATTGATGACTAATCTAATTGTGACTTGAACTAATGAAAAATACTGATGCCACCAATTATGTGGTCTATTTATTATTATTATTATTTTTTTTTTTTTGATATTTGTGACTGTCCGACCAGCTTTCGCACAGACTAATGTCACGGGGCATACCGCCTGACCCTGCAATATTCGGATGCCAAAGAAACTCGTATGTATTAATTTGAAATTAATTCATAGTTAGATGGCCACTATAGAGTTTAAACCTATAACCTTATGCATTCCAAAATCTTCTTTAACTAATTAAGTTATCTCATGATGATTATCAATCATGTGGTCTAATGCTCCCGAATACACATCCATTGATTTTGATTATTATGTTGTCTAGGAAAAACAAGAGAAAATATTACCATAAATATTAGCTGATGTAGTAATATGATTCAGAATGACAAAATAAATGAAAAGACAATATTTAACCTATTGGTAAAAAAGGGAAAATAATATGGTTAAAATACCATTTTGGTCCCTGAACCATCACCTCAATTTTATTTTGGTCCTTAAACTTTCAAAAGTTCAATTTTAGTCCCTAAACTTTGTAAAAAGCTTAAAAATAGTGTTTGAGTTAAAAAAAAATAAAATAACCAAGGTTAAAATTTAGATTAGTTGGCAAATAAATAATAATAAAATAATCTAAATGATTTATGTGGATTTTTCATGTTCTTCATCTTCCATCTTTCACCCATTTTTTTCCTCTATTTCAAATTCAACTGAACAATCCCAAAAGTTATTGTCATTGCATATTAAAAATAAGTTTAGTATGATAGTTAAAATGAAAAAAAAAAAACTACTATCAACAAGTATTACATATCTAAAAATAGTTAAAAAAAGATTTTAGGTCTGTAACTTAGTTTGTATTTGGTCTGTTTACTATATCGGAATTGATAGGGTTGTTTGAAATATGATTTTCTCAACAATTTTGGGTATCTAAGTTTAGGGCTGGTTTTTTACATCGGAAATGGCGGCCGTTCCACCGGCTTCCAATTCATCTCCACCACCAGCACCTCCAGAAACTTCACCTCCACCGGACCACCACCATCAATTTCTCCTAGAAATTCACCTCCACCATTTAGTGTGCAATGGTGTACTTACTAGCTTTTGGAGTTGTTGAGTTGAATTTGAAATGAAGAGAAAAATGGGTAAAAGAATGAAGATGGAGAAGAAGGTGAAAAGGAAAAAAAGATAAAATCTACCAAAAATATTTGAAATATTTTATTATTATTTTCTTGCCAACTCATCCAAGTTTTAATTATGGTTATTTTTTTTTAACTCAAGGACTATTTTTAAACTTTTTGTAAAGTTGAGGGATTAAAATTGGACTTTTGAAAATCTAGGGATCAAAATAGAACTAAAGTGATAGTTGAAGGACTAAAATGGTATTTTAACCAAATAATATTTAACCTAAAGAAAAAAATAATATTCAGCCTAATCCTAAAAAAAATAAAATTTAAAAGATAAAATACTAATATAAACATAATTCCACCCTTTGAAATTAAAAAAGAAAAAAAAAATCTTGATTTATATTATTGTTGGTTTATGTGTTTCAATAAAGTACCTAAAGAAAATAATACAATTTATGGAGAATTTTTTGTGAAACTTCTAATTAAACAAATCACTTAAAACTATGGAAATCAACTTGAATACACAGCTTCCATATTCTCAAAAAAAAAAAAAAAAAAATAAATAAAAATTAAACTTTAAAAGGTGATCATCCGGTCTCTTCACTAACTACAACATAAACAAATGGGACGACCCAATAAATTTGAGGAGCATTACAGTTTGGAGTGGAAACTGTTTTTTTTCTTTTTTTTTTTAGTATAAATTGGGGAGGGGGATTTCAATACCGATTTTTCCTGGTTCGAATCCATGACGCTGGTGTTGAATCGATTTACAACCAAACAATGAAACCACTGCGTCACGGACCCTTTCGCTAATGATTTGGAGATGAAAAAGATTTTGATTTTGATTCTTATTCTCATGAAAGTATTGAGAGTTTTTCACTGTGTTTAAAAAAAGAGAGAAAAAAAAGGGTCATAATTTTCAGCTGGTCGTCAATTTTTTTAGAAGAACAAAGTGAGTAGTAAAGATTCGTTTTCAGTAATAAAGACAATCTCCATTTAATCTTTAATTTATGTTTTTATCATTTTTACCTTTATTTACGATACAAAAGAAAACCATTGAATGTTAGCAACAATTATTTAGTATTTTTTCGATTGGTGTATTATTTATTAGTTGTAGCACATCTTAAATATTTAAATTTAATGTTATACTAATAATAATGGCTAAGAAGATCAAATGTTGAAGTTTAAATAAATCACAAAAGTATAAATGAATTCTAATTTCTTTTTTAGTTCAACCACGATAGAAAATAAGAGATTGGAAGTTTTGTAAGAGTCCATGATCTCTTACAAGTAATTAATACCCCTATTTCGAATTCTAGTTTTAGGAAGTTTTAAAACTTCCATCCCATGTAGAGAAAAATGCGCCCACATGATTGATAGTGATTTGGTAATAAATGCTTCATTTTCATTCATCTTTTCCCTTTTCCTTTTTCTATTTTCCTATCCCAACACAAAATAGAACTCGACTTTTCATCTTCCTCCCGACGGCTTTAGGGTTTGAAGTTCTCCGAAGTTCGATTTCTGACCAGTCGTGGTGAGTTTCTACACATTCCGAACAGTACCTTCCTTCCGCTTGAGACGTCGATACCATTTTCTTCCCCGATTTCTTGGTCTGTTTGTTC
>JBBMEF010070745.1:0-10634 GCA_037832685.1 Sicyos baderoa | reverse complement strand
GTTTGTTAAGTGATTGAGCTCAACTGATTGAGTTCAATCAATAACTAGCGATTGAACTCAATCACACTCAATCACTCTTAGTTTCAATTTTTTAGTATATGTACAATTATTTTCAATTTTGTACTATAGATGCAATCTTTTAGCCAATTTTTATTATAGATAAAAATTCCCCTTTTTAATATCAATAATATATTCTCACTTCACATTATTTTATTAAGATGTCACTTTTTTGTTTACTAAACAATATTTCAATTTATGGACGAAGAACTTAGCCAATCAAACACAATAATTATGATGTTTAAAAATAAACCCATAATTATGAAATTTAGAGAGTCCAATAACTTATTCTCACTAACATTTTTTTTCCTTCTTTTTATTTTTTTCATTTGGCCCTGCCCAAAAATGCCCTAAATAAGCAAGTATTTCTCTCAACCAAATGCCTCAAAATGTAATGCCTTCTTTTTTTTTTTTTTTCCTCAACGAAATTCGCTGTGTTTTTTTATTTATTTTATTTTTTTAGGTTTGGGATATGAAGTCAGACCAAATCCTCATCATTATAATTTGTCTGCTTGAATTCCACATTTGATTGATTGATGTGTTTTAAATACATTCTTAAAAAAAAAAAATAATAATAAATAATTAAATTAAATTTATGAAAGCTTTTTGCGTGTTTCGATGGACAGTGATATCTTTTTCAGAAAAAATAAAATAATAAAAGAGTAATTTCCCCTGCACATTGTGCTGTTGGATATGCTGTTGGAGTTATGAATTTGATGGTTTGCCTTAATTGAATTTGAGTAAAACTCTAATACACATGCATTTGTAGGAGAGCCTTATTTTTGGGGTATGTGACACAATTAGGCGCCACAAAAATTTCATTACTTTTTAATAAACTCTTTAATAATATTTTTTTTTTGTGATACCCAATTATGCCGCATACCCAAAAGGTAGGGCTCCCCTACACATGTATGTGTAGGGGAGTTTTACTCATTGAATTTTGGAGCTGAAGAGCTAGAGAAAAAATAAGGTAAATTATTTGAAGATATAAAATATTTATTTGAAGATTGATATTTTGGGAAAGAAAATATTGCAAAAATCTTGTTTAGGGATTGATGTTTAGGTGTAGATATTTATTATATTAATAATTTATTGTAATAATTGTACTAATTTAAAAAATTTAATATATTTTATTTTATATTATATAGTTGAGAATTAGATGAGATTTAATATGACATTTGATAAAGTTAAATAAAAATTTTGATGAGATATTGGAGGAATTGTTGAAGAGGAGTTGAGAGGTTGTGACAATACCAAAAGTAAAAGAAGGGTTGGAAATTCTAATTCCTTTCCCTTTCCTCTTTATTATGAGTCTCAAAATTCAATCACCATATTTCAATACTATATTATAAATATTCATTAATATATTATTATAAATATTCATAAATACTATATAAAAAATTATGTGACAATACTCGTTAATAAGAATAATTATATTTGCTCATTTTTTTAAAAAAATGATAATAATTTTTGTATCCAAACAAACGCCTGACACAAATACTATCAATTCCTCTCTCTCTATATATATACACTCGATTCATCACCCATTGTGTCAAATAAAAAGGTTGGCCATTAACCCAATCAAGAACCTAAGCTCATGTCACGTCTTTTTTTTTTTAAGACAGCTCATGTCACTCTAATCAAATGGCTTAGATAATTTGATTATTCATAAACTTAGCTACAACTAAATTAACCATTACAAGTGTTTAGTCATTAAGGCCCCGTTTGATAACCATTTGGTTTTTTGTTTTTTGTTTTTGAAATTTAAGCTTATTTTCACTCAAATTTCCTACAATGGGTTCCACCCCTACCTACACTATATCTCTTTTTCTTTAAGAAAGTAGGAGAACTCTAACCAACTTTTAGAAACAAAAAAAAGTAGCTTCTCAAAGTTTGTTTTTGTTTTTAAAATTTGGTTAGTATTCTCCTACTTTCTTAAAGAGATATGGATAAATGATATGAATGATGAACCACATTGTAGGAAATTTGAGAGAAAATAGACTTAAATTTAAAAAACCAAAAACAAGAAACCAAATAGTTATTAAACGGGGCCTAAAGTTATAATTTGTTTTTTGAAAAAAAGATTAAAGTCATAGTCAGTTAAGCGTATAGAATAGTCGACTTTCCTAATTACTAACTTTACTAAGTCAATTCAAAAGTTTATACATGGGCACCTTCATTTTGCACTGATTCATGTAGCCTAGCAAATTAAACATTTACATTATTTTCAAATTAATAAGATGAATTGAGCGAAAGTTTTACTAATATTATTAGCTAAACTCATTAACATTAGCCCTGGATTAACCACAACATGTGTTAATTTGCGAATTTACATATGTTGGAGATATTCACCTTGTGGCAATTGTCCCACATTGGAAAGATGAGGATTTTACAACTCATTTATAAGGGATATGGAATACTCCTCTCATTGCCAAATGATTTTGAGATGAAACTCCATATTCTCTAATAACATATGATTACCACATTAGTTTATTTGACATAATAGTTTTACATTGTATTATGTGGTATCATATATAAAGCACCATTTGACTTAGGGTGAGAGTTGTGAGAACAAACACCTTCTTTTCCATTTGTACGTATGGTAAGTCTTGAACTATTCTATATCGGTGTGTTTGTTCTTCTCCATTTACGACATTATTGTTATGTTTTAGTATTTTGATTTGGACAGGTTTAAGGTCATTTTGTCTTGTTTAAGCTAAGTAGTCAACCTCCTCATCACTTCAATCCATCAATTGCATGTAACAAGTAGCCAAGCTACATCTATTCATCACTAGACCATTTCAGCTTAGTTAACAAGCTTTCACCAACTAACACCCTTAAGTCAACTTGCTAATTTGGAATAATGTGTTAGATTTCATAAATAAGCAACAAATAGTGACCTAAAGAAATCCAATGAGACACGACGTCACCCTCATTATGATGGTCAATCCTAATTGCTATCGTTAATCGTTTATTGTCTTTCAATTAGGTCCTAATTTGATAATTATTTTTCCACTTCTACATTTAAAAAAAAAAAAAAACTAACAAAAATATATGTAAGCAAATCATCCATTTTTTATGGTTAGTTGTTTTGCAAAGTATAGTACACATTTCAATCATATGAGTGATAAAATATCTTGAAAAAGTGCACAAATTTTTGTCTTCTCTTCAAAAATCACATAAACTTTGTTACTTATAAGTTTTCAACATTTTGAAAATGATTCCTATAATAACGGCGAGCAAAATGGAGGCAAGAAACATTTTTTTACGAACAATATTGATTTATTATAAGACGAGTAAATTTATTAATTTGATTGTTATAGTATACTTTTGATTTAAATTGATCTTTGGACAAAGAGAGCAAAAATATAAAATATCCAATGAATGAACCCATTTCAATTTTCTCACATGGAAGAAATTATAAATACACAGAATCTAGAGTTCAAACGTGTGACGCTGGTATTGAACTAGTTTTCAACCAAATAATAAAACCATTGTGTCATTGACTCATTCGGTCTTACATAGAAATTTTAGTTCAACCAAACTTGAACATCTAAAGTTAACACAATATATAATGAATTAATTCATAGAAACAATGAACATGCATGGTGTAAAGATGCGATAAAAGTAGTCAATGTCGGCAATCTCACAATGTGATATAAAGTTGAGCTGTATGAAAATAAGACACATTTTGTGAAGAGTCATAATAGAAGTAGACGAATCAACAACAAATTGGGAAAAAAAAATCAATATTGTATTAAAAGGGAGAACAACATCGATAAACAATTCAACAAAGTCATTTGGATAAGAATTCATCAAAGCAGTCCTAGGTAGATAAGAAGAAGATCATGAATATATTAGTAAGGATAATATCTCTATTAATATAAATTCATTTAGATGAGACGAAAAAACAGCGTCCTAAAAATGTAGGTCTAAAATATAGAATATCATGTTAATCTGAATATCTATTCAAAAATTTCACCCGCCAAAACTATAGACCATAAGTAGAGTTCACAACTAAAAAAAAGTTTCAAATTATTAATTCAACCATTGTTATATGTTGATTAGATAAGTGGGTTTAAAAATGAGAACAACAATCTTCAATAGTACGAAATATTTTAGGTGATACTAAAAATAAAAACTATGAATATAAATGGAGTTTTGGAAATTCTCGCTTTGTCCCACATTAAAAAGGTGAAGAGTTCTTAATATATTTATAAGATATATTTGTTTCTCCTCTCATCACCAATTGATTTTGAGATGAAACATTACACAAAGTCAGTATTGTTGGGTTTTTGGCAAAATATTAGAAGTGAATTTATTCGATATCGAAATTATGAAAGGAAGTGGTGTGCTCCAAGTATTATAAAAAAGAATTTAGATTTAAAGCATCCCAATTAAAATGACTTTAAGCTTTGTGCACTAACTCTAGTCAAATTTCTTTTGTATTATCTTGTTAAGAGTGTGGCAAAGGGAGAAAGTAGTATATATAAACTTTGAAGAGAGTGTTTATGTAATTGAGGTCAGGGTGAGAATTTTGTGTGGTTGTAACAATTTGTGACATAGTGGGAGTTCTTTTAGTTCGTGGTTTTTTCTCAAGTTTGAAAATTTGTCACATAGTGGAAGTTCTTTTTGTCCGTGGTTTTTTCTCAAGTTTGAAGATTTTCCACGTAAATACTTGTATTTTTCTATTTTATTTTTCCTTTAAATTTCTCAGTTATTTTCTGTTTATTCCTACTATTATTATGGAATGTTTTTTCTAACTAGTGGTATTAAAGCTTTTTTTTTTTTTTTTTAAATAATAATAAGTGGTATCAGAACTTTAGGTTTGTAGTTTTTTAAATTTCTGAGTATGCTCTGTGGTTGCGGCTTTGTCTGAGCTTCCACGTAAAAAAAATTCTTGAAACAAGTTAGAACTGGGTGTTGTGAATAACGTTGTTCATTATTTACAAATGACAGGCTTTATGAGTTCGATAAAGATTGACGTGGAGAAATTTGATGAAATGATGAATTTTGGCTTGTGGCAAGTGCAAGTCAAAGATGTGCTGATACAATCTAGATTACGCAAGGCTTTAAAGGGAAGACCAATTGATGGTGATTCTGAAAAATCAAGCGGTGATGGTGGTTTAACAGAATCAAGCGATGGTTCCAGTAGAGGTTCTAAGAATATCAGCATGAGTAATGGCGAATGGAGGAAATGGGTTTGAGAGTTTTAAGTGTCATCAGATTAAATTTTGCTAAGAATGTTCTTGTTAATGTGCATAGAATATCAACACCCAAAGAGGTTTGGGAGAAGCTAGAAGCGATGTATCAGGCAAAGTGCATTTCTAATCGGTTGTACCTGAATGAGCAATTTTACACGTTATGAATAGGGATAAGGCAATGAGGCTTATCTTGCCACTTCCCCTCTTCTTATGTACATATGAAGCCAATTTTGATGTACTAAAAAGAGTCTTTAAATTTTGCATTGGCTAATAGTAAACTTCTATTAGAGGAAAGAAGGTTGAAGCATGATGATTGTACTTCACAAGAGGATTCAACACTGGTAGTTGGCAATTGGAAGAAGAAGAAAAACTTTGTGCAAAAGAAAGGTTGCTGAGAATGTGGACAACTTGGTCACATGAGAAACAATTTTCCTAACAGAGCAAGTTCGTCAAAGAGCTCTGGTTCGGATGTTGATGTGTTCTCTCTCGTCAGGGGATCTTGTGACTTCTTCTGAATAAAGAAAGAAATCATCCACATAGTACGTGTGCTTTGCCAAGGTAGATGATGCGATGTTAGCGGTTCCACAAGTTTGTACACGGGCATTGACTTGGCGGTCATGCAAGGTGTGTGGTGGAAATTATGTCGATGGCCGAAGAACTTCCAAGTAAGTCAAGTAGGTTGAAGTTGCACCGTAAATTTTAGCAAGGTGTATCGACATGTGACGAAGAAATTTTTTGGAATGTGAGATTTTAAGTGTTATATTTTTCATGGTGGAATATGTTATAATTCTTAGAGTTGAGAATTATGATTGTCAAGAAGATAATGTTGCAGCAGTAGATGTGGATTCTTCAAATATCTCGCCAAGGTGGAATTTGTTGCGTTTTTGGCAAAAAATATTAGAAATGAATTTCTCCCACATCGGAAAGATGCAAGGTACAAGATAGTGGTGTGCTCCAACCACTATAATTGAGAATGAAGCTTTGGATTCAAAGCATCCCAGTTAGAAGCACTCTAAGCTTCGTATATCAACTCTAGTCAAATTCATTTTGTATTCTCTTGTGTATAGTGGGACAAAGTGTGAAAGTAGTATAAGTTTTGAAAAAAATGTTTATGTAATTCGGGTCGGGAAGAAAATTCCGTGTAATTGTAACATTTTGTCACATAGTGGAAGTTCTTTCTCTCCGTAGTTTTTTTGCGGTTTGGAATTTTTCCACATAAATACTTGTGTCTTTCTATTTCTATTTTTTTTTATTTTTTTTTTAAAATTTTCGACTTCCTATTTAATCCTCCCATAATTTAGATCAAACTCAAGCGAATTGATCTAATATAGATGGCATTTCCAATTTGACATATTATCCTACATTGAAAATGTGAATAAGCTATCACCATATTTATAAAATAGGTATGCTAACTCTCTTCATCATCAATATGGAACCCCACACTATCAAGTATTATACAAATCACATGAAAAGGAAAAGATGCCTGAATCAAAGTTGAAGACCAAGAACTCCTTAAAAAAAAAAAGGAAAAAAGCATAATGACCCATCCTCAGCTATGTTGAATATTAGAAGAGTAAAATTCCAACATCTCAAAGATAGTATGATCTATTCAATCAATGAATTCCACCTCCCCGAAAAGAGTTTACCTTTTCGATAATGTAACAACCAAATTTAAATGGAGTATACGAATGAACCTTAACCACACTTGAATAAAGGATCTTAAAGATATACAAATGAAGGTTAATAAAAATATAAAATAATTTATAGTATTTGTCTAAACCTGTTATGAAAACGATAATCAACAAACGATAACGAAGATGTAAAAGACAGACAATACAATAACAAGAAAGAAGAAGAAAGAAACGACACATCGATTTATGTGGTTCACTAACGTTGTGTTAGCTAGTCCACGGGCAAAGAAGGAGAAAAGTTTTATTTAGAGGAGCGTAATATAAAGTTACAGAATTATGACCATCATCTAAATGGATAGGGTTTAATTCGGGCTTATATATGCGCTCTCATTAAACCTTAATTACAGAGTGTGTAAACTTAATAGAATGCAATGCGGAAACAGATGCTCTGTGGAGTGCGGTTAGCGGAATGCGGAATGCGGACGTGAAACGCGGAAAGACGGAATGCGGAATGCGGAAAACCGGTTTCGCTACGGGGGCGTTGCCCCCTCACTCCCACTCGTTGACCGGACAGCGAGACCTCCGCTGACCCCCGACTAAGTAATCGCAGGTCATTAATGTGTTCAAGGCATAATACTACAATATCAATGAGAGCGAAAGTATGTGTTGTAATGCCGCCACATCGGAATGAGAGGTCTTGAAAAATATAATTTGCACTATCTATACCAACAAGTTGCACCTTCCTTTTCGGTGGCTCAACCTAAGACTACTTCAAGCTAAGTCGGTTGAGTGGGGGCGGTTTGTAGAGACATTCTTCATTCTTAGGAGCAAATGTTGTTTAAATAATACCAAAATAGAAAATTTAAACCTTCATTTTATAATAATAATAAATAAAATTGAGTTATAATAATAATTATTATGCATAGTATTTCAAAAGAATATAGTAATACTATTTTTATTATCATTATATTATTAATAAAGTTACAAAAATGATTACATTTATAGAATTTTAAGAAAATAATATAATATTATAATAAAGATAAAATAATTGTAATAGAGTATATTTATGTCAATACTCTTATTTGCATGTCATGTTTTTTATGTTTGGTCTTAAATATTTGTTATTAATCGCTTTTATGCAATGCAATAATAAAACTTGAAATTACATGTTTTTTTTGTTTTTTTTTCAACCAATCCCAACAAGTCTATATGCATGCGCATTCCAAAGCCTATCTCGTTTTAGACTAAGTTTGAAAGGTCCTGATTAAAGCCGAAAACCCAAGTAATTTCACATTTGCCAAGGCAAAAACATTCTCCACAATTACAAACCCAAGGCGGCAGAAGTAAAAAAAAAACGTTGGTTAGGAGAAGAAGCTAAGGTAGGGCGTGTGCATGTGAGCGCATTTAAGACGGAGCGGCGGAAAAAGAGCAAACGCTGCACAGACACACACGTGCAGCCGACACGACACGCCGCCGGCAGACAGCGACGCCATCGGTCCAAATTCACAGTATTCCGACACCACCATCACTTCGCAATTCTGCCTAGGACATGGGGTCCTCTGTGTCTCTAAATTATTACTATTTCCCTTTTTTTTTTTTTTTTTTGGGTGTTGACGGTTGGTTAGTTTAGTTGGGCCTATTTTTGGGTTTCTGAACCGAAAGTGTAAGTTGTTTTGTTTGGATTCGACACGAAATTGGTGGGAAGGAAGGAAGGAAGGGTAGGCCTTACAAATTGTGTCTTAGATCTCTTTCAATATTCAAGACTTAGCTTTCTTTATTTGTCATTTCATTCTTTATTTGTCATTTCATTCTTTATTTGAGGCAAAGAGTATATATATATATATATTTTTTGATGTCCGTGACTGTCCGGGCCAACTTGTTAGGTATTAATTTGAAATTAATTTCTAGGTAGGTGGCCACCATGAGATTTGAATCCATCACCTTATGCACCCTAAGACCCTCTATGGCCAATTGTGCTATCCCATGATGGTTGACAAAGAGAATGATATTGGTTAAGGAGGAAATTGTAATGAGAAGGAGAATAGAGAGAGAAATGATTATTTGTGTTTGGGTTGAAGGTAATGTTATAAAGGAATGATTATTTGTGTTTAAAATAAAGGTAATGATTATGGAAAAAATAAAATAATGAATATGATGTGAGTAAAAAATAGTGATGTGATGCATGAAACGCTGTTGGGGTGAGAATAAAAAATAATTATGTGAAGAATGAAAAAAATGATTTTTGGAAAATGTGATTATGAGAGGAATGATTCCCTACGGCCCAAACTGGGTAACCATCCCCCATTTCATTCTCTTTCTTATTCATTATGGTCCAAACACCTCTATTGTGTAAGATTAATCCTAAAACATACACATCTTCTTATTACTTTTTTTCCTTCTTTTTAATTTTTTTTTTTAAATCAAGCTCTTGATACATTTTAAAGATATTAGCTCACCGTTTTAATTCATGTGGTTTCACTTTTATAAATTATTGGGAGGTGTTGGATGAGAATTTGGATGATGAGTCAGTTTGAAAGACTATTTTGAATAGTTAGAAAATTGAGATTTTTATAACAACTCATTTGAATGTATATTTTATGGAGGAGTTACAATAAAAAACTCGTTTTTATGTGATTTTTTTTATAGAAAATTTAGAGATAATAACTTATTTGAATGTGAATTGAAATGAGAAATTATTTTGAGTATTTATTAAAAATGAGTAGCTAGAAATGAGGATTATTTTGAGTAGATAGAATTGATGAGTTATTTTAAGTAGTTATAAAAATTCGTTTAGACGTAATTTTTTTAGAGTAATTAGTAAATGCTTAATCTAAATTCCCTGATAAGCTTGATAAGGACACCAACCTTATTAGAGTTATCTATATATTGGAATATTATTGTTCACTTTTGACATAAAGCTCGTGCCTTTATTTTGCCTTTATTTTGGTTGTTATAACTTATAAACCTATGATCTTTCATTTTTGTTTATATCTCAACAAAACAAATCTCTTTCAGCTCATCTTTTGTGTTCAACACCAGATGATTTTATCTTTCCCTCGAATGAACACTAGTAGAAATCGTGAGAACGATGACCGGCGTAGGCGATCATCGTTTTACATTTATGACCGGCAACCGACGGTCATAAAAGACAAAGTCATCGTTTTACATTTATGACTGGCGCCTGACAGCCGGTCATAGATGTAAAACAATGACACGCAGTGAGCCGGTCATCGATGACACACGCCATGCCGGTCATTGATGACTGGCGCGAGTCATAGATGACAAGTCATCGATGACCGGCAGCCGGTCATTAATGACAGTCATCTATGACCGGCAGCCGTTCATAGATGACGTTGGTCATAGATGACACTCATCTATGACCGGCAGCCGGTCATTGATGATAATAGACAGATTTTTTTAAAGAAAACCTAGTGTGGCCATAATTATAATATTTTATTTGTTTTTGTGGTTCTCATATCCTGTTTTGTTTCAATTTATGATATTATATATATATTATCGGTCAGTCATCTTTGAGCGCGTCATTAATATGCACTATACTAAAATAAAAAAGGGGATTGTGATGATTTATGCACAACTTTGGGGCCATTGTACACTCATCATCACAATCATTTATCCCTAAAGCATGCATTTCCAAGGAAACTATAAAAAATTCGGCAGCATAACGGCGCAATAGTAAGAATCCCAAAAAATTTAAACACCTGTAATGAAGATACAAAATATA
>JBBMEF010070735.1:0-10636 GCA_037832685.1 Sicyos baderoa | reverse complement strand
TTTGATAGAATCTATCAAAAAAAAGTTGCTATATTTGTAATATTTTTAAAAAGTTGCTATAATTCTAATGCAGACTAGGAAATTTGTCATACATCGCAAATTTCCATATATTTATCTTTTTAATAATTTAGAGAAACTATCGAATATGTTAATAGTGTAATTAATTATTTGATTGTGTGTTCGTTCATTTTCATGAACTTCTCTTTCCTTAATTTGTATTGATAATTTCTCTATTAGAGAAACTATTTTAGAGAGAGTTTATGTGCAACGTTTTCTCATAGGCCATTTGTCAGGCCAAAATGTTTTGAGGCTATTACTAAGATAAAACCTAACAAGCCCAAAGTTTTTTATTTAATTTTTTTTTGGGAACAAATAGCTTATTCGATTTGCGTAAAGAAGAAAAAAAAAAATGCAATTCACCTTAAGCTCAAATACTGTTTTAGGAACTCAAAGTTTTAGAACTCTTACTACTACAAAATCGAGATATGATGATTATAAAAAAGTATTACAAACACTTTAGATAATACTTTTAGTTCATCATCTATTCTTTTTTGTTGACACTTCTTAATAAGTGTCATTAAGATGTAATAACTGATGTTTTTTTGCAATCATTATATTGCACATCATCTATTCTCTTTAGATGACACTTTTAAATAAGTGTCATTGAAATGCTTTAGATGATACTTTTTAGCCACCATTAATTCTTATTTGATGACACCTAAACATTATCAATAAATATTATTTATTGACATTTATTTTTTGTCACAAAATAATCAAACATGACATTTTAGTGGGTTCGTGCAAAACCTAAGAAAAATTGAGTTTCAGACAATATTCACATATTACATATTACTTAACAATAACATATTAGCTTTCTTACCTAAAAGAAAATAATTTCAACCATTTGCATTACATATAAACCAAAAAAGAATTTTTTAAAAAGCATAAGAGCATGTAAATATTGAATATAAAGTAAGTTACTAAAAACATAGACTAAACCTCTCATTTTCTTGCTTCATAGACTCAAAACTTTCTAGAAAAGATATATTGACCATAAGGATCCAAGTTTTCAAAGACTAAAACAAGAGATCTTATTTAACTCACATGCATGTAAATCAGTTAAAATCAATTATAAGGAAATGAACCGACAATAACTTGACAAAATAGTTAAAACAGTTATATTTTTCGTGGGATCCCAAAAGATATAAATTATTTAAAACATTAAATACTTAAAAACAGTGGAATAAGTATGTTAGAATAAACTTCTAGACTCTAATGCAACGGTCTTCATAGTCATGTCAGCAGCCCTAGTCAACATCCTGCTCCAAGTACCTGGGGGAGAAATCCACATGGAATAGGGGTGAGTTTTGACACTCAGTAAGGATACCTTGCTCGGGGTACAACATGTATATAGTCAATATAGCATATCAAGTAGTACAATATAAGCCATCAAATTCAATGTAACAAATTAATCAAAAGGGTACTCAGAGCCATGCTTATATGAGTTGTCCCATGACCTATGCCAAGGACCGAAATACCCTTCGGAGTCCTTTGACTCACTTGGGAAAACTGAGATACATATATCAGGGAGAATGTTCTCGGCGAGCAGGTAACCTAATAGCCCTCAAGACTCGCACTCTCGCAGTGAAACAGTTGTACAAGAACCGTCCACGGTGGGATATCGCCCACACACTCCCAAGACCATGATAAGGATCCTAGGATACTGTCAGGAGAACTCTGGCAGGGGAGTACTCCGGTCGGCTGACAGGTCTCTAGCCCTAACTACGAGTGGGATATCGCCCCTCGTCTAGCAACCTGATTAGCACCTCTATCTGATACCAATAACCTAGGCGACGTCTCTCCCGGGCATCGACACGTGCTACAATATCAGGCTAGTTCACCAGGGAACATCTTGGCTTGACACGCTACAATATCACGCAATAATAATAATAGGCTAGTTTACTATGGAACATCATGGCTAACATGCATCAACATAGCCCATGCATACTCTCAAGTCAACATATATAACAACACAAGCAATGATACATACTAGCTTTCAGAGCATCACGATTATCAGATATCACAAAAATACAAATAACCACAACGAATCACACAAGTCCAGACAACATATATACATGTATAAACTACAAACCACGAACAAGGGTAAAGGGTCCCTTACCTTGGTTGTACCTAAGAATCTACACTCTCAAAACAATCTCGAAGAGCCTTCTAAGTCTCAATAGAAATTTCGAGCCCTCAAAATGTCGAAAGGATCCCCACACTCGATGTCGACTACGAGCGCCTTTTAGACTCGATCCAAAATTGAGAAATCGATCCAAGTCAATTATAGTAAAAATTGTAGTGGTCCAACCTATAATTTTCCTTAAATAAGTTCTAGAATAAAACTATATATATATATATAGTTATAAGGCAATAACTTGAAGGCTTGAAAAATGAAAACTTGAATTTTATATATGAAGCAGAGCAATAGTTTTCAACTTTTATATATAATACAATAGCTTCAGTTTGTATGTATTATCAATCTATATACAATAGTATCAATTTCATATATATTCCTTTACATATATCTAATTTAAACCATGAAATTAAAAACTTACACGGTGGATTGAGGAAGTTCTTGCGGCGGCTATGAGATTTGATTTTGGATGGAGGGGTGTTGTTTTAATTGGATCCCAAATAAAACAGCAGAGACGTTCGATTCCTCTAAAAACGACACACAAAGAAATTGAATTGAGCCCAAATTAAACTTGCAAAGGAATACTAAATGGACGGCTGAGATAAAATTGGGCAAAAAAGTATTTTAACTTATGTTCATATATATAATTATGTTTTTTTTATAACAAATTTGATGGTTTTATTCCATTGTTTCCTCTATATTAATCTCTTTTAAATGCCTTTATTCATGTTGGTGTTTTAACTTTAAATTCAAAATTCCTTTTCTACTCATAATCTTTCTCTCTCTTTGGTATTCATTTTCCTTGAAAACCCTCCATAGCAAAAGGTCAATTTATCTTCTTTTTAATCTTATTTATTTTCTTCAAAATTTCTACAAATATGACTAAGAGCGATTAAAGCTATTTCAATAGGAATTTTCAACTTCACTATTATTATTATTTTAAGTTCAATAAACACAATTAATTCAATAAAAAAAAATCTTAATAAGATTTATATTTTAAGAAATTTAATATTTTAAGGCTATAGAAACTAATAGAATTGAGGAGTACTATTTTCAATTAAATGTTATAAAAATTCTAACTAAAATATTTGGAAATTTTGGGGCGTTACATTGACATTTCATTTTCCTGTTTCAAATATTGTTTTAGGATACAAAGTTTTTGAACTTGTCACCTCAAACACAAACTTTTTACGTTTCAAAACATTGCATTTTAAATATCGTTTTCTGATTCTTAAGCCGTTGGGAATTTAAAATAAAATATAATTATATATTGATTAAATAGGAAGTATATTATGGATATATACAAGAGAGGACAATCATATATTGATATGAGACGTGAAACAAAAAACAAAGTCACGAAACTTATGTTCATATATAATGAATAATATCATATCAATGTGAAAATTTCTAGAAAATTTATCGTCCCTTAACACAAGCGTTATAAATCCAATCATATCAATATCATAGTTTAGCTAGCCTCAAATTCAGTATGTATTTAATTTTAATTTTTAAAATGATAGGAAGTAAATTTTAACTTTATTCCCTAACTTCAAAGATAATTTAGCCTCAAATTCAGTAGGTAGGTTTTTAATATATAATATCTTATGAGAAAAACTTACGGTAGATAAATCCATTTATATATGTGACATAATTTGGAGTCATACAAAATTTTCTTATAAATAAAAAAGATTAAAAAAAAGTATTATTTGTGAGGCAGTGAGAAAAACGTCTGTCCCATTTTTTTTTATTAGTGGTAAGAGTTAATAAGCCAATGGAATCAAATGACCTTGAATCGTAAATTAGTTCAATATCAAGTTCATCTCAAAAATTAATATTTATCATTTTTCTCCGGATCCGTATTAAAAAAAAGAAAATCAATAGAGTAAACAAACTCAAAACACATTTACATAAGGCTACCATCGAGAGGTTAGAGTTAATTTGCTCGTTCAAGGGGCTCCGCCCCCGAACTCCCGACTACTCATCGTAGGGTAACAGATTCGTTCAAGGCATAATGCAATAATGTGTTTAAATGTTTTGTTCTGGAAATGGAAGCACAAAGTTTGAAAATCAAATAAACTTTACAAAATTGGAGAAAGGAATATAAAATTCATAGTAGATAAAGAGAAAAGAGTGTGCAAATACATAATATCCTTCACGATAGAGACTCATGCAGTTTCATGATGACCAATCTCGGCGGCGGCGGCGGAGGCGGTGGCGGTTTCATGGAAGATCAATCCGATAAGAAAATCGAAAAGATCAGTAGCCAAAATGGCAGAAGCCACATCCTCTTTCTGAAGCATCCGCTTCTTATTCTGCATCGCAATCGTCCAAGATCGCCTCGTCAACTCCTCGATAAACAACTCACACGCCTTGGAGAACACCATGGGAGCCTCGCACGAAATCATCTTCACTTCCTCCCCCGATTTCTTCATTATCTTCTTTATCCTCGCCAACGGCAGCGAATGCGGCCCCGTCTTCCGGTACATCGCCCCCGAATACGCTCCCGCCTGCCTCATGATCCCAAACAGTACACACACAGATTCACAAGATTCAATTTCAACTCTGGAATTTCTTAAAATGAGCTATGTGGTTGTATTTATAGGCCTTGTGGATTCTGGATTGCTGTGCGGCCGGCCAGGCCAGCCTGCGCTTACTCTCTCCAATTAAACACTTGTTTTATATAGGGAAATTATATTGAATAGTCCTATCGTACAAAATAATTATAGATCTAAGCAAATTTGAAAATATTTAGGCTCATAGTCAAATATACAATATAAATAATAATTATCATATTGTATTATGTATTAGTTATTCGGTATACAAAGTATTACTCTATATTGTATATTTGACCATGATTGCTAAATTTTACAAATTTGCCTAGTGTTGTAAATATTTTATCAATTTGGTCTATTTCTGCAAAAAAACCCCTTATCATTATATTTACATTTTAGTTCTTCAACCCAAAGTTTTATTTATTTATTTATTTTTTTATTATTATTTTTGGGAATTTTGCATATATAACAAAAAAGAAAATAATAAAATATTTTCATGTATAGCATAAAATCAAAATTAATTGATTTGTAGCAAAAAAAAAATCAAATTAAATTATATTATTAAGTTAGTTATATTAGTCATAGAATTCAATCAATGGTAGATTCAATCTATCACTAGTTGATTTCTATAACTAAAAGAAAAAATATTTTATCACTGGTTGAGTTCTATCACTAGTTGGATTCTATAAGTGATAGAAAATTATAAACTACAAATGAATTATTTTAAAAAGTGTGATACAAATATAATATAAAAAGTAGAATATGATGTTGATTAGTAAATTTCCTTATTTCCTTATTTTTTTTAAATCAGAGAAACTTAAAGATAAAACAAGGTTGACTAGGAAATCTCGCATAGGAGAGAAAATTTGATTCTCGTCCACGACTCAACTCACACGAGGACCAACTAGTAGATGAAAAGTTGTTAATTAAGTACCTTTCAAACCCTTTTTACGTAAGGAATGGTAGAATCCAACGTAAACGATTGGAAGATGGAAAGGGAACATTAACGGTCGGTAACAACTCAAGTTTTATAATTTAACCCTTATTTTGTTTTATTTTAATGGGGTTTATGATTAATGGAGGTTTGTGTTAATTAATTGCAGTAGCCTTATCATTTTAATGTGTAATCACGTATTAGCCGTCGCAGTCCTTATTGGTTTTCAATTTAAATATTTGTTGTTGTTGCTTCAGACAAATTATACCTTTTGGGCGATGTCATTCTTTACTTCATCTTAATTTTTGTCAAACTTTCTCAGGTATCTTAATTATTCAAGCTATATATATATATATATATATTTTTTTTTTTTTTTGGTGAATTGTATGTTTGGTCCTATGTTTCCAAAGCAGCTAGAGTTTATTTATAATGGTTTCATAAACTAGAATTTAGACCTTAGAATTCACTTCAATATTATAAATTAGAATTTAATTTCCATGTTTTGATAATTTTCGTTTTAATTGTTAGTCATTTTTAAGAGTAATTTGAAGTTGTGTTAATGATAGAAATTGAGAATTAAATGACTAATTGAATAATAAAAGTTATATCACCTATTTAATTTACTAGCAATTACAAATAATAATTATAACTATATTTTAGATATTATTAAATCATAGTAACTCAATTTTAGTTTTTACAACGATATGAATTAAATTTTAACTTTTATGAACTTTATGTGAGAGAGGAAATATTGAACTTCTAACCTTAAGATCATTACCGAATAGGTTAGTGACGCAATGATTTCATTGTTTGGTTGTAAACACGAGTTTATTATAATTTGAAATTCGAATATGGAGTTTTAGCTAGAGAGCATAAATAATTATTTATGCATCTGTTGTTTATGACATACAGTGATTTATGCTAACTAATAATTTGAGTAATGTGGAAATTTCTCAAGTAAATGAGAGCAATTATTTATAAAAAGATATGTGATTAAAACCTGGGAGTCTTTTTAAATGGATTTTCATTAATTTGGTCTATAATATATGTTTTCTTCTTAAGGGAATTATTATGGCATATGCCAGTGCAAATTATTAGTAGCCAGCCAGGTTTGACTTTAAATCTTTAATCTTTATTCTCTTAACTTCTTTCTCCAAGTTGTGATGTCATAAAATTTTTAATTATGAAAGTCATCATATGTAGCTTAGGTAATCAAAAAGTATATGCTTGTCCCTTGTGTATATGTTTATTTGAGTAAACACAAAATCAAATGGATTTTAAACTTGATGCATGTAACTAATTCATTTACAAACTCAATCTTTTATTTATTATTTTTTTTTTTTTAAATTTCCTTGGGTATCCGGATCTGCTTATGTATATATCTCGACTATCTTGACGAAAAAACTATTTATTCTTTTACAATTTTTATGAAACAACAATATTGGAAGAATGAGAATTTGAACCTACACTTATTAAATGTACAAGATACTCGTAGAGTCGTACTTTTGTTAACTTATTCCTTCTACATTTGGATGTAAAGAAAATTTATAAAAAAAAAAAAAAAAATTTAGACAAAGTAGCTAGGTAGACAGTGTGTCTAGAACCTTTAATCTAACTATAAACCTACCCTAACTATTTCAACTTATATTTCTTTATTTTTGAATCTATATTTTTAAAATTCATATCAAAATTTAAAAACTAAAAATAGTAGCTTATAAAAATTTATTTTAATTTTCTAAATTTAGTTAGGATTCAAATAATTCTTTCCACTTTCACAAATGAAAACTAACATTAAAATTTCTAATGTCGCTACCAACCGGCGTGCTATAACTTTGAGACTAGAATAATGTAATCAATAGTTTAAAAAAAAAGAAAGAATAATCAATTAAATATATGCAAAATTTTAGGATGATATTTTTTGCTCCATAGTTTTATTTGCCTCATTTTACATATATATATGTTAAGACTTTGGTCAGAATAATTAGTATTCTTTATCAAATGGATTGATCAAGTAAACAAAACTTGTTGATTGAACAAAAACATGAAGATCTGGTCTACTATTTTGATGGGTATGTAAGAAACAATTTCAAGACAATTTCAAATTCATTCATAAATATTATTTATGTACATTTTTTCCCTTTTCAACCAGGAGAATAATTATCATTAAATTCTCATTTTCTTCATATCAAGCAAAATATCACATGGCGATCTTGATTGAGATCTTACATTGAACTTGGGTGAATTAATTTTTAGTAAAAAAATGGAATATACAATTTATTTTATTGACTTGGTAAAATAAGCTCCTCTATGGGTTTGAAGTACAAGTGTGTTAGGGAAAGAGTTAATTCCTCTTTGCATGCACAATCATTATATTAGAAAATATGAGATTCTACCTCAAAATCAATTGACAATGAGAAGAATAACTATATCTCTTATAAATGTCGGTAGAACTCTCACATTACAAACCTCATTTAGATGATATATATAATTGGGAAAGAAAAACCATGGTTTTTCAAATAAAAAAGAGGCATTAAGAAGGTAATAAGAGGAGTCATGTGTAAGTGTTAGAATTTCTCAATGATATCATATCTACGTACACAAGCATCCAAGCAATGATTATATGCATTTACAGTTACATGAACAAACTAGAATAAACCTTAAAAGACAATTGGAAACCAACTGCCAGAAGGAAAGCTTTTAAGTCTATCGTATCATGTTCGGGGAGCTTGTTTAAGCCCTTTTTAAACTTACAAACTAAACGAATGTTGCTAACATTATCATTAAAAAGATTCTAACCTGCGATAAACAGAGTCTAAACTGTCATTCCCTGGCTAAAGATGAAAGTAATCCATCCCCAAAAGGTGGCGCAAGTGGTTGAAAATTTGAATTTTAAAGGTATATTCTCCTTAAGGTCTCAGGTGCTTAGCTTAGGGATAGGCATGATTAAAAGATGAAAACAATCAAGCTTACAATTAGGAAACAGACAAATGCGAATCGTTGAAGATACAAAGTTATTATGCTATGTATTTTATAATGTTATGTTCCTGAAGATGTAAAAACAAGCTTATATTTGAATTTTTTATTTGGCTGCTGAATCAACCAGCAAATACATAAAAATAATAAAGGTAAACAATTAAATGTGGCTGCTGGGATTCGAGCCCAGGTCTCCACGGCCACAACGTGGAATTCTCACCACTAAACTACAGCCACTTTGATGATTATATTTAGCTTAAATACTTATGATACTTGTGTTAATGTTCAGAATCTACCATACTTGTTTTACTTCATTTTTTATTAGAACCCTCGAACTGAACAGATACTTCAGATCCGTTTAGTAACGTTTTCATTTTCTCATTTCTATTTATTCTTTTTGAAAAAAAGACTTGTTTAGTAATCGTTCTTATTTCTTGTTCCCAAAATTTTAAAGAAACGTTTTTAGAATTTGGTTTCAAAATAGAGTTTTTCTTATTCCGTTTCTGAAATTTTTACAATTTTCATATATTCTGAGCTTTTATTTATAAAAAAAAAAAAGGGTGCAAGCAATGTACGAATTAGACCTTCGGCAAGATTAAAATGAATTTATTAGGTGCTTACATCAATTTTATTTTTAAAAAAATAAATTAAAATAAAAACTAAAAGAAATACATTTCTAGTTATTAAAAAAACAATTATAACCCATTCTTCTCCTTGGTGGGAACGCAGCTAATGAAATCTGTAGGGCAGACCCACGTCTCCATTGATAGCTTTAGTTCGTTTTAGTTTCCATTTTAATTATGTTTTTAGAAATAATATTCATGTAAGCACCTAATAATTAGGTCATTAATTTATTGTTTTTATTATTTTAATGACTAAAATAAAACATTAATAAGATGTTAGGGATAAAAGTGTTTTAATTTCGAAATATAAAAATCAAAATGAAATTACAACAAAAAAAAGTAAAGACTAACCTAAAAATTAGAATTGGTTTTTTTAGTTAAGTTGGTGATAGAAATTAAAAACGTAACTCTGGTCACACTTATGTAGATTTTTTAAAAAATGTTTATTAAAAAAAAATAATAATAAATAAATAAAATTTGTGTCAAACTCTACTTCTAAACTTTGAAAAGTCTAAAAATATCATAGGACT
The DNA here is from genome assembly GCA_037832685.1 of Sicyos baderoa. Taxonomy (NCBI): domain Eukaryota; kingdom Viridiplantae; phylum Streptophyta; class Magnoliopsida; order Cucurbitales; family Cucurbitaceae; genus Sicyos; species Sicyos baderoa. Next base: position 827 of record JBBMEF010070735.1, on the reverse strand, counting down.
TCAAAAAAAAAAAGTTTAAAAAATACTCTTATCTATAAATTTAGATGGAAACGGTAAAATTTTGTTTTTAAAAATATCCAACTTTAGTTTTAAAAATACCCAACTTTAAAATAGCTATAAAAAAAAAAAAAAAACTCTTTTGGATGAAAAATGTCAAAAAAATATCATCACTAAATAATTTTTGAATGAAAAATATTTTTTTACTTGAATAATATATGTCATTGACATTTTAAGAATATTTTTACTTGAAAATGATGTTTAATATGTTTACGCTAAGAAGTTTAGAATTCATGACCCAATCATCTAGTGAATATGAAAATCCAAATGAGTAGGTTTTGTTAAGGATTTGTTCATTTTTTTAGGGAAAAATGCACAAATCATCTATTTGTAACAATTAACTTGCTAAACTTTCAATTTGAACAATTACTATCCCTTAAATTTGATAAGTGTTGCAATTAACTTCATTTGATTAAATTTATTGATTTTTTACATATGTAGAAAAGGTAAATTTGTCTTTCTATTAATAAATAGTTATTTTTTAATCTCCATGAAATGGGCATCCAATATCGTGCATTTTGGCCCATATTTTTATTATAATCTGATTTTTGTAATTTGGTTAGGTTTGTTATCGATGAAACTCCAATCAGAGTACATTCTAATTTGGAGCACATAGGAATACCCTTTCCAAAGGATCAAGCAATGGGAGTCTATAGTTCAATATGGAATGTTGATGATTGGGCCACACAGGGGGTGTTGGGAATAAACACTATATATCTATGGATCAATTATTCCCTCTCTTGTGTTCCTAATGAAAAATCAGCAAGCAC